>JAOTQQ010000023.1:9362494-9372510 GCA_026546715.1 Gallinago undulata
TTGTGGTTTATCAGTTCTCCAGTGAAATGTTCATGGTGAAATAATGGTTATTAGAGGCTTGCTGAAATATTTTAATGTTTCACATAACCTGAAGTCTACCATTTGCATGGTTATTCAGAGCTATTCAAGATAACAAGAATGAGGATACAAACTCTTGCACAAAATCAGATAGTTACCAGCTAATGAGCCTCTTATGAAGAGAACATGTTGTGTGAAATACAATTTTGAGGAGTTTCCATGTATTTGCAGTTATAGTTTGATTTGATAATAAAATCTTTAATATTAAAAGCTTCATTGTAGGAAAAGAGTCTGCAGTAATCCATGTAGCTGAGCTGCCACATTAAGCATACAACAACTAATTTACTAACATAAAAAATTCACAAAAATAATTAAATGCAGTAAATCCTGAAGACTAGAATCTAAAAAATTAGCAATCGAGAACATATCTCTGTGTTCTGAGTGAGAGGTTGAGGTCAAACTCTGCAAGGACCATACAATGACAACTGGATATTTTTTTTCTAATGGCAATGTATTTTTTCTACTTAATTTTATATGCACAGTGAGCTGCAGGTAGCTTTGAAAAAAAGTATAAGCAAGACAAGCATTTAAGTACATGAAAAGTTATATTCCCTTAGAAAAATAAAACTGCAGCATCATGCCAGGACATGAATTCATTTGTATTAGAAAAAAATGATGTTCTTTCTGAGAAACAAAATGATTGTCATTGTGTCTGACATAAAAACAAACTTTCTTACTCAGGAGGTCTAGTTACTTTTTAAAAGCATGGGATGTGATCTGCTCCTTCTTAATATTTGATTTCAGAGGTACAAAGCCCACTTTTAGAAGCTTTCTCTATTGGAAATAAGTTTGAATTTACTTTCTGGAGCTTGACAGCAACCCTTTTGTGTTTTTTGATAGGAGGTTATTGAGAATACCAGAAGGTGGATTATGGCTCCGAACTGGGAAGAGAATTTTTATCCCCAGAGCGAAAGTATAATCAGAAAGTTGGGGAAGGATTTAAAGAAAGCAGTTGAGTGACATAAGAAGAAGGGGTGGTTGAGTTGCTACTTGCTTTTTTGTCTTACAAAAAGATGTAGAATCCCTGTGCTCTGATACGAGAAATATTAAATATCCATGGAGTTTCCGAAGCAAAGCACCAGCCGCTACGCTTTATCACAGAAGGTACATAATGCTTTGCTCCAGACATCTACTGATTGTAGTTCTGCTCTAGTCAGTGTTATTTAGCAAAGTATATTAAGCTGCATTTTCACGTGCACTGAGGAAAGCACACTTTATAATTAAGGTATATATCTCAATAATTGGGAAATAATAACAGAGGAAAGGAAGCTGAGAACTGAGTTGGAAGGAAGTCAGCAGTTTCTATCTTCATGCAGTTGTTCTGCTTGTACAGAAAAGACATTTGCAAATGATGTATTCTCACAAAAAATGTGAAATTTCTATTTATTTAACTGAAAAAGAGCTGTCAGTTTTATAAATTAATAAATGACTGTAGGGCTATTTTTATTTTTTTCAAACTGATATTCATACTTCGGCCACCCACCAGCTGGAGAAAGGTGACACCCTCTGTGTCTGGCTCCCACAGGCAGGACCGTGCTCACATGTCTGTACTAACACTTACTGGTGGACAAATCTCAGCAAAGACAGAAAATATTCAAGTTGTAGTGTTAATTCCCTGCTCTGGAGCTGTTGTTTGTGGACTTCATAAGAAACTGGTATCTTTGGCCTCTGCTCTTGATCAAATTCACACAACATGGGTGATTAAGTTCGTAAGTTTCTGAAAAGGACCTGGCAGATGATTCTGAGTAGACAGCATAATCACCCAGTTCAATTTTTGGGGAAAGCCAGGATAAAGTAAATAGTAGAACTATCATATATAGGAAGTTCGTTCAGATATTTATGCTTTTACAAACACGTGTAATTACATGCAAATTACATGTGTTTATAAAAAACACATATAAAACATGTAGTTCTTGAAACTTGCCACTAGTTAGCTTATGCAGGTAGAGCTACTGCAAGGGATTTTATCTAGTTTTTTTCTTTTGCGGATCAAGAGGCAGGCCATCTGCCATGAAGTGTTCCACATTTGTCTTTAGCGTGCCACCTGCAACTTTAAGCGAGACTTTTAAGTGAGATTCAGTCTGTCCCATCTTCTCACATACTGGATTTCTTACAAAGGAAATAGGAATCTTTTTTATGATACTAATATACTTGACTACTCAGATTTCTGCAGATGAATCTTCAGTTGCTCAAAATGGTTTTAGTTTCATACTGACAGATTATCTTTTACATGGGATACACACATGATCAGAGAAAGGATCTTAATCAGATGCTATGCTGGAAAAATGGTGGTGAAAAGGGACATTAAACAATTGTCACAAAATTAAATAATCCCTGCTAGCACTGTGTTTAACATTCACATCTCTGAATTAGCTGAAGATACATAGATTAGAAGTGTATTTGTATAGATGGGAAGATCAGTTTTTGATTGAAGAAGTAAGAGTAGCTCTATTTTTGATAAACCATCCTCTAATTTGGAACGAGGCAATGTGAGAAATGCGTATTTGTACCATGCTGTGTCACTGCTTTGCTAGTTCTTCCCACCCCCTTTTGGCTTTTTTGAGCATGTTGTCAAGACCCTTTAAGTGAACAAATAGGTACAGGTTGAAGATAACTTCTGAATGAAGAAGTTGAAACTGCTCTTGCAAATGCACAGCCTATATTTGGAGTGATATAGTTCTGAGGGGGAGCTGGGTGTGATAATTAGCAGGTTGTTCAGCACTTACTATGATATTGTGAAAGTGAATGCCTGAATGAGAACTTGATGAAAGGAAAGCATGAGAAATGCCAGGGTGAGGTTTGCAAAAAGAAAAACTTAATTCTTTTGAAACAAATGGAAATGGAGTTGTGGATTTCAGACTCCCTTAATTCCATGTTATTTTCAAATTTGTGGATTGACAGTCCAACTATGGCAAAACTCTGAGTACCCTAGAATATTAATAGCAGTAGTTCTGCCAAAATTTCATAGTGGAAAGGCATGATACTGATTTATGTGCAAGAAAGTAATCTAGAATGCTGTGTGGAGATTGCATTACTGTAAAGCATAAAGCAGGCTGTGTGACATAGGAACAAACTGCTGGTAATGAGTAGTAGTTAAAGTAAAGGACTGAATAGCTAGGTCATAAAGTATAAATCTTGCTCTATTTTCTTATCTTTGGTTGTTATTACTTACAAATCTAATGAGATTGGCTGCAAAATTAACTTTTACTGTAGCATTCATAAAATAAACAAGAACTAAGTATTGTTAGATGGATGGATTTTATTCGGTGTCTTAGTATTAGAATGTGGCTTTTCAGACTGATTAGAATTTTAAACATGCCTGGGAATTGAGAAGAAATAGTGATGTTAAAAAATGGCTCCAGAGCAGCTTCTTAGAAGAGAACACTTTGACCTTGAAAAAGATAAAACCAGAACAAGTGTAAATAGAAAGAAAATAATCCTGTTATTAATACGAAGTACTATAACACAGCATTGTTCATGAAGGAAAAAAGCAAAAGAATACAGAAACCGATAAGAGGGCAATATTCATAGTAGTCAGACACGTAGATCTCTTAAGAAGAAATCAGAGTATAATTAATTTTAAAGTTAATTTTGTATCTGTTCTACCATGAAAACAAAGGAGTTTAAGGGCCTTGGAACATTGTCAGACATAAAACAGCATACAATGCTGGTAATATCTATAACATATTTGGTCAGATCAGGCGATGTTGAGTTTAAGTCCCTTTAAAGGTATTAAAGAAGGAATGCATGCAGCAATCCATTGCTTCCAGTAATGGATGTCCAAATTTTTAATCCTGTGTGGGAAGATATATCAAGTTCTGAATTTTTGGTATCCGTGTAACCATCCAGAGCTGAGCTATAAGAAAACACAAGACCAGGAGATAAAACATTTGTTCTTTTGCTAGTCCATTAGTTAGCAGGTAAGCTTAAAAAAACAGCTGAGTACATAAGTGGAAAAAAAGAACCACGTGCACAACTCCAGTACAATCCCCTGAAAAATCTGGTTTTTCTGTTGGGCAGAAAAAAATCTGAAGTGAGGGCCTGTATTTTGAGCTACAAAGATGCTGTGAAGCTGTAATGGGCAGCAGGGCAACTTGTCCTTTTTATCCTCTCGTTTTGAGAAATATACTCACAAGTCCTTGTAGTATTTATTTTAACTAATAAAGGAGAAGATACAATTTTTTTTTGTAATCATTAATCTTCTTAAAATACTTTGGCTACATGAAAGTAATAAAGCATCATGGAGACGTAAACAAGAAATTCTTGCTTGCAAATGTGGGTGTTGAATAAATATCAAATTAGTTCTGGCTATGAGTGTAAAAGTAAATACTCCTATCTCACACTGAACACTCTGCCAAGCATTTTATTGCAAAATATTGCTGGAGGGAACTTTACTATTGATTTTCCATATTTTCACTTGACAAATTTTAAATTCAAATCAGTAATTATTTTTGGTAATTTAACTTCATGATACCTCTTAAATTGAAGGATGAGGAACCTTGTGCTGTCACCTTCATGAGCCTCTTAAAGAAAATCCTGTGGTTTTCCTAGCCTGGCTTTATTTTGGTACAGCCTATATACCAATGCTGAATTTTCCCCCGTGTTTATGCAAAACAAAATAGTGCAGCTTGTTTGGAAGAAAAAAAAGTACTCAAATGGAATTTTCAGGCCTAGGTATTAGGACTTGATCCTCTTTACCTTGAAGTGATTTAGTAGTGTTATGAAACTTCCATTAAGGCAAAAGATGATGCTTCTGCTATATCAAGCATGAACTTTGTGGGGTGTAGTGTGTTCAGGTGGCTTCAAATTGCAGATCAATTATATTCTAAATATTCAACTGTATATCATAGTAGCCTTACTCTTGAATGAGTTTGTAATGGGAAGGTTTCCCAGGTCTGCATGTAGCTGTTGCTTGGATAGATTTGACCAAGATTAGGTAGCCTTAGGGTAATACTATTTCCTTTTTATAGACCTTTTTATGTTGGATGTGATACCGCATGTGACATGTTGAGAAAGTCAGCAGAAGATATTATTTCTAGACTCAGTGGTATACCTCTAACAGATCAGTGGACTACTAGAGACAACGGACTAGATAAATAACTTTTGTGCCTTCCCTGAGACTTCTATCTCCAAACCACTTGGTATAGAAATTGAGCAAATAAATTTAAACTTTCCTAGAAATAAGGGGAGTCAGGGTGAGTGTCTGAACTTGGCTTCTACAAGGGTAAGAATCACCCGTGTTTTACAAGGTTCCCAAAGGTAAGCAGCGTTCAGTAATCACTGTTCCCATTTGCTGAGCTGGGGCTCAAAAAGGAAAAACACCGGAATGCTTTTCAAGATTAGGGACTCAAACATTTCATATCACTAGGGATGTGTAATATGCACAGTTTTGCATTGTTAGTTGCTATTAAATATAATGCAGAGTTGAGTTCCTGAATCGTAAACTTGTTATAATATTAAATGGAATAACTCCCGGGCAAGAAACACAAGCCAAAGAACTAACTTGAATTTTAGGTAGAGATGATGGGGATTTTCTGGGTACCACCTGTGCACCTGAAAGTGTAGGATTTTGAATGGAAGAGAAAACATTCTGCCATTGATGAAAATAAAGGTAATGCTCATGTGTAACCTTCTGAGGAAAAAATGCAAATGGTCTTGATATGGAAAGTAAAAATAAATAACTTGTGCCAAATAACAAAAGTCAGCATAACTTCAGGCACTAATCCCTGGTGCTTATTGCTGAATGATTGTATGTGTGTTGTAAGAGAATAGCATATCCAATAGGAAAGAATATACTAATACTTTATCTTTCTTGATAAAGATGCTGTCCTGATAATCAAACTCTAAACGTATCCACCACAATGGTGGTGTTACACTCAGTCTGTTCTCACAGATTGACTTTTTAAAATATCAGCATTATTGCAGCATATGCTCCTGTTACAGACAGTGCAACATTCTGATTCTACAGTAAAGTTTTCTACATTTTGCGTTAAAATCTGAAAATAGGAGGAAAGGAAGCAGGTTCTTGGCTCTTCCTCCAACTTGTGCATAGTTGTTACAGGATTCATTAGGAGCTGTTAAGTGCTATTTCTAACATGTTAAAGCAAGTAAGGATTAGAAGAATAACTAGAGAAAAAGAATAAACAAAGTATCAAGGTATTTGGTACTAACACATAGACAATGCAAATCTATTTTTTCTGTTGAAGTGTAGTGATCAAACTGTGCTGTTGGCACATTAAACTCTCAAATCACTGCACGCCTAACAAACAACACATTCTGTCTTCGAGAAGGTAAATGACTTTAATGGTTAACTCCTTAGAGACTGCACTGAGTAGTTACAACGCACATAGTAAAAACGTTCATGATGCCATAGAACAAAAATTCCCTTGTTAAGAAGCTTTCAAGTACAAGAAACCTAAAAATGCAAATTCATCAACCACCAGAGCATTTAGCTTATAGGACAAAAGAGAATGTTTTTAATGGCTGTAGGTTAACTAGAAAGTTTGCACGTGCTGGCATCTCTGCACTTGCAACCTTTGTGTACTTAATTCCATGGTACTTAAGGTCAAATCTCTTATGATTTCTGAATCACCATTAGATAACTAAAAGACACATGTACCTAAAACTTTGCGCTTTCCTGTCCAGTTTCCAGTGTATAATCAACTCTGATTCTGCTGCTGTTAGATAAGTGCCCTGACAGAGGACTTAGGCCAAAGTGACAGCTTGCCAAATTGTCACAACCATTTGTGAAAGCATTATTAGCAAGTCATTTGTTGCTCCTCCTTTGATGTTGCCCATCAAATTTACCATAAGCTAATGTATCTCTTTGGTTATTTTGGCATCTCACTACATTGTTGCCTTCCAACAGTAATGTTGGAAGAACCTTAAAAGATGGAATCATATCTGACTTGGTGTCTGTGACTAAATTAGTACCTGGAAATACAGGTTCTTCCTTACGGTGTAACATGTAAATCCAACGCGTAATCCTTTGTCCCTAATGGTCTGTTTCATTTGAGTAGCAAAAAAGGCAATCTTGAACTGAAGAGGCTTGGCTCGTTGCAAGGAGATGTTTAAAGCTGTGGTATCTCTAGGTGAAATATATGTAGTGCTTTGAAAAGTGGGAATTCCTTTTAATAAAATGACAAATATGCAGGTCCTTGGTCTGGAAACATGGACATTGCTGTAGTGGGAGAATTTTATGCTTTATGGCATAAATGAGCTGAATTACTTGTACTTTCACCAGATTCTAGAAGAATGCAAGACTTTCATGCTCTAAAAACCCCTGCCTTTGTATTTACCTTGGTAATGATTACTTTAAAGACACTTTTATATTGCAGAAATTCTTACGTGTGAAAATTCTGAAATTTAAAGCTGTACCAGAGTTATTATAGACTCATAAAATTCTGTGGTTTTTTTCTTAATTGACATAAATGTGTGTGTTGAATTCAAACATCCAAGAAAACACAGAAAATTGTCTTGTGTATTTTGCAGGCACCAGCCAAATAAAACAGTATCAAGCAGAGCATTCAAACCAAACCATCTCATTATTCCATGGTTTAAGAAAAACCTGATAACATCAGACATATGTATGGTCTCCTCCTCCTCCTAACCCTTCAAGAAAATAAAATCTCGTACATGTAAATTTCCTTATGAAGCTATTTCTGCTTTAAGTAATTCACTTGCATTAGTGTTTCAATTCAAGAGATGTGACGTGATCTTGCACCATGTCTCATCAGACCAGAGTAACTGGAAGCAGTGGCAAGTAGAAGTGACAACTCTTGCCAGACCACAGAAATACAGGAGTGTTATATCCTGGAAACAAGAACAAACATGCGTGTCATGGTTTTTAGGCTTTTTTTTTAAAAAAAAAAGGCAAAAAACCAACCCACTGTACCTATGCTTTGGTGAAGTTATTAAAGTGAATTAATTCTGATTTTCAGAATTAAGAGTAATTCTGCCCTCAAATGTTGGGCTTTCATTGTCATTGCTCTGGATTAGCACTGGTACTTAATAGGCCTAAGAATTCCATTCACCCTGGGAATGTCAGAGGTGCTGTGACACAGGATGCTGTAATATCAAAGTCACTAACCATGCTGTGGGGGCAGAGGGGGGAAGGCTGGCAGAGAAGGGGGAGTGAAAAACCCAAACAAAGTTGTTTCCTGTAGGTTTAAGTAACTGTAGTGGCTCAGTTACAAGCTGGCAGCACAGTGTTGTCTGAAGGAAGGTAAGAGGCTGGAGGGAAACGGCAGAAAGACAAAATGAAGGACTCTTCTGGAGTAGTACATTGTGTCTCAATTAGGAACAGAGGAGTCAAGTGGTGCAGGGATAGTGAATGGGAGTGAAGAGCCTGCCAGTTTTAGCCATACAGAGAATAAGATGTTTTATGCCTGTCTTGGGATTTTATGAAATCACGTGTTTATCTTATGTCATCGTATTGTTTGAGTATCCCAGAATCTTAATAATACATTGTCAATCCCTTTTTCTGCCCTGCTTAAGTACAAGTTTCAACCTCTGAGGTAGAGACTTCTTAATTTAATTGTAATAGAAGACAAATAAATGTGAAGAATTTATCAGGATATTAAGCTATGGTCTTGGTACCTTCCATAACTATTGTCAACTTTTGGTCTGATTTTGTAGATGAGTTGCTTGGAATGCTACAAACACCTCTCTTGATGATGATGAAGATGGTAAAAACCAGTTTTGGCAAATACTGTAGATGAAATGTGAAAACGGATTCCCTTTTACTGTCCCTTTAGAAAGCATGGATTTTACTGTGTGCTTGCATCACTCTAATGGCAAATTATCTAAACAGAATCAGTAGATGATGGTAATGCTAAGGCCCTCCTGGAGTAAGGTCAGCAGCAGAGGAAATAAATGCTATATTGCAGACTGCTTAGTGGGCAGGTCAGAAATGGTAGCCTCAAACAAAGGTAAGGTTCATACCACAAGAGATTTCAAGTGTAGGAGCAAACAGATTCTTCTTTAAAGTGTTTTTTATAGTTACAAAAAAAAAAAAGGGGGGCCCAGGTAGTAGGCTAAAAGGGATAACCTTTTTGACAGGAAACTGGATTTACTGTACATAGATTACATTCATCAAACCTATGAAAGGAAACTTGTGATTCTGAGGTGAGATGATGAAAGAAACATTGTGTGAAGCTGAAAGCCATACAAATAGATTTAATGTAGAAGCATTTCCTCCTCACTCTTCACAGAGCTTTCTTTTGTCAATGGTTGTTGTCCATGCAAGACTTGGAAAGCAGTCACAACCTTCTCAATATATTTTCAACAACAACAACAAAATGTTTACTAACTTTCTGATTTTTTTTTTTTTAATTGGACAACATTCTGACTGCTGAATGGGCAGCTGAAAATGATGAAAAGGTCCCATTCAACTTAATCATGGTTCTCTTTTTTTTGATACTGTTTTGATTTTTCCAAGCTCAGAAAGGTCAGGGTTATTCAACTTCCACTTGGCCTCCTTCTCTGCACGAGTAATCCACATTTCAAACACATTACAAAGTCTGGCTCTGATAAGAGGCATTCAAGAGAACAACAGAATTCGAGCACATTACTCTGACTTGACTGCACCAATTACAGGACAGGCATGAACAAAGGGCAGTAATGCTCTTGGGAAGGAGGCTTCCCCATATGGATGTGTGCTGTGCCCTGTTCTTCTCTGACTTCACAGTCCTTTTTGACAAGTGATCGGGAACTATTATGTGTCTGTGTAAAAACGCAAAAGGGAAAAACTATAGAGAATTGATGGTATCACCTTTTATTGTTGGGATTTAATCACAAGTCGATTACTAATCATAGAATGGTTTGGGGTTGGAAGGGACCTTAAAGATCACCCAGTTCCAACCCCCCCTGCCCTGGGCAGGGACATCTCCCACCAGACCAGGTTGCTCCAAGCCCCATCCAGCCTGGCCTTGAACCCC
>JAOTQQ010000023.1:9372562-9384523 GCA_026546715.1 Gallinago undulata
GTACTGGAAGGCTGCTCTAAGGTCTCCCTGGAGCCTTCTCTTCTCCAGGCTGAACAACCCCAACTCTCTCAGCCTGTCCTCATAGAAGAGGTGAACTCCAGCCCTCTGATCATCTTTGTGGCTGCCTCTGGACCCATTCCAACAGGTCCATGTCCTTCCTGTGCTGACAACTCTAGAGTTGGATGCGGTACTCCAGGTGGGGTCTCACCAGAGCAGAGGGGTAGAATCACGTCCCTCGCCCTGCTGGCCACACTTCTGTTGATGCAGCCAGGCTGTGGTTGGCTTTCTGGGCTGTGAGCGCACACTGGCTCATGGTGAGCTTCTTGACCACCAACACGCCCGAGGCTGTGCTAGACATACCATATGTGAATGAGATCCACATCAGGAAAGGACCGGGTATGGGTTTTTTATAACTATGTTTCATGGTTTGGGGGTTGGAGAGGATGATTAGTGTTTGCTGCAGACTGCAGTTCCAAGCTTAGCTGTTAAGTGAATATAATTTTGCTGAAGATCAATAACTGTTCAATGAACTTCTGGCGCAACCAGATGACTACTCACATGTTGGTTCATGTCTTTATGTACTTCCAAGAAGTTATCAGACCTGTTTGTAACGACACTTCTCAAATCCTATTGTTTTAGTGTATATGGAGTACAGGTAGCAGCTGAGACTTAGTTGTCTTAGTAATATAGAACCTTTAACCAGCAGAAAGTGGGCAGGGAACAATGACACTGGATCTACTGGTGCAGAAGAAAAGAAAAAAAATTATATCTAATTTGAATGTGTACTCTGAAAAGTAAACAATAGATGCTATGCTTAAATTTTAATTTTTTCACCATAATTTGCAAGGTATTCACTTCTGGTAATATTTTTTTTTTTAAAGCATGGAAATACAATTGGACTCTGGAGAATTCATTCAGCATTCTCTATTATTTACTAATTTCAATTAGCTATTAGAGCAAAATATACTATAACTAAAAATAAACATACTAATATACTATTAACTTTAATAGTTAGGCTAGATAATAGCCTATCATAAAAATGTTATTATTGCTAATTATAATACCTGATGTCTTTTAGGAGTGTTGTTTAGTTCTTGCTTTACTGTTACAGAGGATACTTTAAAAGAAAGAAATAGTGGAACAAGTTAAAAAGGGGAAGAAACACCCCACAACAAAATTGAATTTAGAATTGTTAAACCAATGGTCTTGGTAGACAGTTTTTTTCCAGTAGACCCATTTCAGCTGAAGTAGAAACAAGGTTTTCATACTGTACTTTTGTTATTAGACTTCAGTGTTCTCTATGATTAATTTCAACTACTGTTAAAGGTATTTTTTTAAAAAGTGCTCTACTGGAATAAAATTCTACTGTGATTTCCGATTAAGATGTACTCTGCGGATACTCATAAACGTATAGATCAGTCCAAAGCCATTTGCGGAAGAAATGGTGCATGAACAACACAAATTCACAGAGGACCTGTGAAGAGAAAATGACTTTCCTGCTGGAAAATGAAAGCAAGGGAGAAGAAATGCGATTGAGGCACATGAGGTTGAGCCTCACTCTCCCAATATATAGCGTCTTGTCATTTATTATTAAGGCTCTAAGAACTTGCCAAAATTATTTCTTCATTAGGGTGACAATCATACTTCAACCCTCTTCTCCCTGCCCCCAGAAAAGCTTGAGGAGTGCCAATTTATTTTCGTGTAGTGTCTCATCTTTTAAGTGAATTATAGCTTTTACTTTTTTGCGCTGTATATGGCTCTAGAATAATAAATAATAGATGTGATTTGCCTAAAAGTAAAACTGCAGCTGCAGACACAAGTGATTAGAAAAATCAATGTTATGGTGCAATATTTCTTTCTTTTTTTTTCCCCTAAAAGATTTAGAATGCATTTGGGGTCTTTGAGTCAGTGGAGACACAGATGGAGCCAGTCGAATGTGGAGCATGGCCAGCATTACCAAGAGTTGTTTTCAGTCTATTTTCTAGTCAATAAGTTTTACAGGGGAGAAAAAAAGAAAAGATAGCACTGATGGTAGTGTCTTCCCTGCAGAAAGCAGAGAGGAATATTTCCATGGTGAATTAAAATGCTCACATTGCTGAGCAATGAAAACGAATTAAAGCAAATTCAGTAACTTCATTTTAAAAGCAACTGTGAGCTTTAATTGTCATAAATTCAGAACTAATTAAAAACATGTTGACAAAAATTGGACCAACAGCTTGTCATTTTCAAATCTAAGTGAAATGCAAAGTGCTGAGAATAAATTACCAGGTCTGAATCTAGTTCTTAAGTTTAGTGCATTTGCTACATGTAGGATAGTTCAGGATATTGAGGCCAAAGAAAAACAGTAGAAAATACCAGAAAGTATTCTTTCCATGTGACTAATATTCTACAGGTAAGCTCTGGACTTGGTGTCTGAGCTTTGATATCTGGAAATGTTTCTCAGTGATCAGGTCTAGATGGATGATTCAGTCCTATCTTAACTCCGTGCTGGGTGAGAACTAGGCACGGACCATCTCCTGTCCTCCCTCACAACATATGAGGAGGACATAAATCTGAGGACGTGGACTGCAACGTGTAGCTCCAGGAGGTCCAGATGGGTCCCAAGTCTGGAATAGTCAGTAAATAGGACCACAAGATGTGCTGTGGCACACAACTGCTCCCTCAGTATGTTCCCATCTGCTCTGATAATAACTAGGTATAATGTAATGTAAAAAGAAATTATAAAGTCCCTAGAGGATAACTATTTCAGGAATTATAAGTTACCGAAACTTATCTTCATATGTTAGTTAAATTAACGTAGCTCTTGAGTGAAAGAACAGTATTCTTCCAGATAACAGGTTGGATAAATCTCCTACTTTGCATCTTTAAAATATTAATATATAAAAGTTTGTATAGGCAAGGTTGTGCTACAGCTATCGTATGACTGTAATGTCCCTGCAGTTAGCATTTCACATCTTTCTGCTCTGTAAGAAGATAAATGCAGCTGTAATATCCAGGAACAAACTCTGCACTGATGTGCACATACTTAGAGCATGCCAGAGGGACCACACGGTGAGGAGCTACAGAATTCAGCAGTGTGATTTGGTTTTTAGCTCAGGTGAGGTGCTGTCCTTGTGTGTCACTATATGCTGCCAACACTGGACATTACTGCCATACAAACTTTAAACATCTTGATACTAGGTCCAAAAGTTTGAAAGGTTTTATGAAGTATAGGTAAAAATGCACATCCTTGCATCTTCAATTGCAACTTCAATAAATTAAAAAAAAAATAATAATGCAAAGTAATTGTAAGGTCTTGTGACAAATCCTAGATGTCTTTTAAAATGCAGCCCCAAAATAATTACCGGAGTGCTCTAGGGCTCATCCTAATATAAGGTGTAAATTTGCAAGGCCTGAACGTGAAGTACACTGACTGATAGGATATGACATGGAAGCGATGGTAATTATTTGGCTTTTTAAAAAGATTCAATGACAAGCATGTCAGTGTGGGCTTTTGTTCTCTGAGCCAATTACTTGTTTATAATTGAAATTTCCTGAATGACTTTGCAGGCTTTGGCATCCTGTAGCGAGACTTTTTGGAAAATGAATACAAACTATATATCCAGCCAGGAGAAAGAGAAGAAGAAAAGCACGTGTAGTGCAGGACCCAGCGAAGCTGTTCATGCTTTCTTCATTGGTTAAAGGTTTTGGTAGATCTCAGAGTAAATTTAAGAGTCTAACAAATTCCAGTCCTTCTTCCTTTCTGCACACTGAATTGCTTGACTATTGCCCTGAATAGATTAGAATAACAAAACGTATCAGCTGTGGGGAACGGTTAAGAATTTAATTCATTAAGATATCAATTATGCTGAATTTCATAGCTCCTTGCAAAGGATGGCACCCCTATCCCTGGGAATGGCAAAGCAAGTTTGGGGTCTAGCTGTGAGAAGTACAGGAGTATAGTACTGCCCAATAGAATTATTTGAAATGGGCTACTTCTAATAGAGAAGTCTACTAATACTCTAGAGCATCTTATATGATGATATTAAAAATATCTATTTATGGTTTTGAAATGATACAGTTGAGAAAATTAAAAATCAAATCCAAGTTTTCTGTGAACGTATGATCCAAAACTTATTTCTTATTGCCAGGATGATTAATTTGTTTCTGAAGTGTAGCTTCACTGAATGGAGTTTTCTTTGTGTTCCTTCCTGTTCTAGTCACTTTATCTCACTGATTGAAAAGCATGAAGCTCATATCCAAACAGTCTCACTAAGCCTGTCTTTTTTCAGGATCCTATGTGATTATGGGATGGCTTACAATACTCAAGTAATGGTGGCTAATAGTCTATCTATGGAATACATACATTGGGATACATGCAACAACTTTAAGGCAGGGCTGCATGTTCTCACGCAATTAACGCTATATCTCCTTTCTTCATAACTTCTTGCATTAAATTTTTATATTCAAGGGCAGGAAATGAATTTAATTACTCTTTTAGGTACAATGAATACTTCGCTTAAGTTATCTTTTTTATGGCAACAAAATACTTAACTGAGAAAACATAGGATAATGAGATTCATACAATAACACATTTTCCAGTATTTGGTTTATGTAACCTGGAGTAATTGACATTTACTTAATGAAGCACTCTGTGGCATACCTTACTGGAAAAATAATCAGGACACACACTTTTAACATTTGTTTATAATAATCAACACTGAATTTGAAAGTTCTGTATAGTTAAAATAACTATAAAAGACTTTCCAATACCTCTTACTGACTGTATCTTGGATATACTGTTGAAGGCCTGTGGTAGCAAGTCCTTAGTGACTTTTCAGGTACCATGGTTTCATTGAATTCTAGCTATAGCAAAAGCATCTTTTTTTTTTTTTTTTCCACTATCAAGGAAAAAAAAAGGTGTGTTTGGTTTTGATCAAGAAAAAAAAACAACTATAGGTTTTTAAGGAAGAAGTTATGCCAAATGAGCTTGTATGTTCTCAAAAGGATATTTTAAAATGTTTTGGATTTTTTTTTATATGTGACAAAAAATTACTGAAACGAGGGGGAAGCAACTGATTGAATTGAAACATTTTAAGAAAGTCTTCCCTGATTATAAACTATATATAAATATATTGTGTACATATATTCATACATATAAGCAGGAATTAGATGGCTTTCATATAACAAACTAAACTGTAAGGGTTCTGTAAATTAGAAAGACTGAAGAATTTAAGGATAGTGGTGGGGGAAAGAACCACAATGAAACCCAACCTGGTTGGTATTAGAGCTGTGCTCCAATAAGCCTGTTATTTTCACATGAGAGTTACACTGTCCTGGGCAGATCGTTAATAAGACTTGAGTAGAGTAGAAATGTTTAAGAATCCTTTGAGTGTGGTCTTGCTGTTGGGGAAGTGTTAAAAGTAGTGCAAGGAATAAATATTCTTGTGACCACATTGCTTAGAAATAATACAATAAATATACTTATCTTTCAAGCTGTGATGATGTTAGAGCTTGTAGTCCAATTTATTTACAGCAACTTCAGAAAATACTGATAAAAGAATTCCTTTGTAAGTTTTTTTCTCTTTAGAACATAAAGATTTATATCTGGTAATTATGGAATTGTCTTTGTGATGGTTATCAAGGCAATATGATAGTAAGCAATTAAAATGTATAATCAAAAATGAGTACAGGACAAAATGTCGCTTTCTTGGCAGTATAAAGCCTGAAAGCTTGCATTAATTCCTACTTGCCTTTATTGTATTAAACTTTTTTTTTAACTTTCCCTTGATGAAAGTCACATTCCTCCTAATTACAACCCAGGTGCTCCTGTGATACTTCTAATAGAAAATACTTTGATGTAGCAAACCAAGGAAAAGTAAGTCTGTATACCTTCAGCTCCGTTCCTTAAAAAAAAGGTGTGTGTAGTCACCAAAGTTCCACTGGTTTTACTAATGTCTGACAAGCTCACCTCATCAAGTTTCTTAAGTTATTTTTCTCTTCTAAACTATCTAAAATTTGAGTTTCATTTTGTCAGTCATGTTGTTAATGGAAAAATGAGGAAACTATTGGCCGAGTTGGGGAATAATTTAAAAAAAAATTAGACTTTTTTTCTAGAGGAATGATACAAAACTGACACAAGTAATTTTACGTGAGGGATAGCTGATCAGAAACACTTGTCCCCCCTGTCAGAGGGGGAAAAAGGTCAAACCTCAGTTTTCAGTGACTGATATTTCTTCCAGCACTGGTCCTTTAAAGCATTAAGACTCGGGTAATCTCATCTACTTAATAATATGCCATCTTTCTTCCAAATGCACTATTTTTAGGTTTGGGAATTCTTGTTCTGATTCCTAATATAGCATGGGCAGTACCCAATCACATTCTGCCACGGGAAAAAAAAAAAAAGAGGATCATTTTCTTTCCCAAATGTCATCCTATAAAGATGTATATTTGCATAAGATACAGAGTCCTGACAAGTATGATAAAGATCTTTGTCTAATAAATACCAGCCTTGCTTCAGAAGGCTGGAATTTGGGGTGATAACGCTTAGTCAAGACACAAGCTTTTGCTCCTGTAACTACATTTTCAGTATTTTTCTGAGGAACTACTCATCCATTTCAGGCAAATGCTCCAAAATTAAGATTAGATTTTGAGAATATTTTTAGTGCACATCTGCCTAAATATTTGCAGGCAAAATAGTTAGATGCAGCTAATACCCAGATCTCACTTCAGAGTAGATTGTATTAACTTCTGGGATATAATAAATCCACTGAGTCCAATGCTTGAATTAACATAATAATTAAAGTTTCAGCACAGTGTTGTAGGTCACAGTAAGAAAATGTTTAATCTTCCTGCATTCATCTGTGTACATTCAAGGCATTGGGAGGTCTACAGAGACTGAATTAAATTTAAGTGTATCAGAAATGAGCGGAGTGTTTTATGAAAAATGTGAAAAGCTTTAGCTTTGTTGGGAGCTGTTCATAATTGTTTCTGTTCTAACAATAAAAGATACAGCAGAACTGGGTCACTACTCAAGTTACAGCTCATTTAAAGAGAGAAAGCTGTAGGTGTAGAGCAGCCAAAATACAGAATTATCCTGTATCTGCTCACTGGGAATTTGGGGTTTTTTCAGTTCATAGTTCATTGTCTGTGGTCAGCCGTGACTATAGGAAAAAACCCCCATCAGAAGCACTGGGCTGAAGTGAGCAGCCGTGGGGTCTAGTAGGTCAGGTAGAAGTTACTCTGCTGTTGGGGGTGGTGGTACTTCACAAAACCACTGGAGTTGTAAGGGAATCATAGAATGGTTTATGTTGGAATGAATCTTAAAGGTCATGGAGTTCCAACCCCCTGCCCTGGGCAGGGACACCTCCCACTAGACCTGGTTGCTGAAAGCCCCATCCAGCCTGGCCTTGAACCCCTCCAGGGACGGGGAATCCACAGCTTCTCTGGGCAACCTGTTCCAGTGTCTCACCACTCTCACAGTAAAGAACTTCTTCCTGATATCTCATCTAAATCTCTCCTCTCTCAGTTTAAAACCACTGCCCCTCATCCTATTGCTTCACTCCCTGATCAAGAGTCCCTCCCCGTGTCTCCTGTAGCCCCCTTTAGGTACTGGAAAGCCTCTATAACGTCTCTGTGGAGCCTTCTCCAGGTTGAACAATCCCAACTCTCTCAGCCTGTCTTCATGGGAGAGGTGCTCCAGCCCTCTGATCGTTTTCATGGGCCTCTGCTGGACTCGTTCCAACAGGTCCATGTCCTTCCTGTGCTAGAATAAAAGCATGCTTTTCCAAATGTAATGCCAGTGAATGAGTGAAGCCAATGAATATTCAAAATTACCTTGATCTAGCACTACTCAATTGCCAGGGAAAAAAAGTCTAAATGCTGATTATCGCATCATCAGAAATGGGGCAAGATCCAGCTTCTCATGAAACCATTTTGAAAATCCAGGGTAAATTCTTGAATTTCAACAGCATCTTAGCAGTATTTTTTCTTCTGAAACCGTTCTTTACTATTACTGAGGGGTAAATGCATTTCATCATGTAATGGGTCATTTACTATGAGAAGAATCCACTTGACAAAAAAACCCAATGGAAAGAGTGAAGAAAAGTTCTCCATTGCTTCCATTTGAGTATTTTGAGGAGCCAGCGCAGGCTGCTCTTCAGCTGTGCTTGGGCCTGCAAAAACAGGCTCAAAAAGCAGAAGACAAGGAAGGAAAATAAAAATAGGGTGACTGAAGTTGCCTAAATCAATCAGCCTGTGTTTCTTGTAAGGCAATAGGGAGAAGTTGCTTATTAACTCTGTATTGGGGAGGTAGGGAAATAAGTTAGAGGGATGCAGCAAGACAAAGCAAGAGATCCCTGAGCTGCCCTGGGACATGTCAAATATCCACAGACCGGGGAATGCTGCCTCCTTTCACTCAGGAAGTGGAGAAACTTTGTTGTGCTTATTGTCTCCATAGCCCCAGACTAATGTACAAACAAATCATACTTGAATAATAAAGTAAATGAATTATCCTGAAGTTAAATTGTGCTTTATTTCTAAATTTCAGTTTAAGAATACAGTGGAAATGAACACAATAGAGGAAAAATAGGAAGGAGTGGCCAGCCAGTGTGCAGGTTTCTTGTTCAAGGATAATTAAGGAGTTTTAATGCTGGACATAGCTTTCGATTTTAAACCTTTTACAATGGTACCACTGTTTTGTTTGAATACTGAGGTATTACTTCATATTACTTCAATAGTACTGTGGGGTGGGATTCTGCTACACTTAAAACAAAGTTTCCTATTAGTCCTAAAACTGAATGCTGTATAGATTGCAATCAGCCTCTTAGTAAATCTGTAGGGAGTTGGAGCCTTGGGGAGAAACATAGACAAAAACTACAGATTTTTTTCTTGATTGACAGATGCAGTAATTTCTTTTCTTCCCTGGAAGTTCAGAAAGGTTGAAATAATTTCATGAATGTAATAACCGATCTAATGTTTCAGTGATGAATGCTAGTGTGTTTTGTGAGGAAATCTTCATTTTTTAATTAATTTGAAGGTATCCAGAGTAATCATCAAATGGTTTTTACAAGTCTAATGACATGTACTGAGAGCCAAATGTCTTGTGTATTGTGTGTAAAGGGCTTTACTAATTTTCTCAGGGTGCTATGAAATGAAGAGAGACTTTAGAAAAACCAAAACAGTATTCAGCCATCCAAAGAAAACGATAGGTTGTCTAAGGCTGAATTACTACCTTATAGAACTCCTAGTGCAAACGTTTCCTGAATGTATAGTGATCCTGCCACTCTGGCTACTGCTCCGTGGAATTTTCCTAATGCAGTCAATGTAAGACCGAAGGGGTCTCTGGGGCTGGGTGTCTACACAGCTGAGCAGCAATTAGAGGGGACCCGTGAGGCACGGACGGATGGGGAAAAGCGGAGGCAGCGTGTAAGTGCATTTGTGTTCAAATTAGGATTTGAGGCAAATTTATGATTATTTTATGCTACAGGGAAGAACAAAAAATTGTCTTATTTATTCTGAGGGGAATGGAAGGTGTTTATTATACTTAGTTTGTGTAGAATTTTTCCTATACTGCAGGTTTTGGTGCTCAAATGGTCAATCTAGTTATATTCCTGTGTAGTTTTATGTAGGACCAACAGTTGTGTTCAAGCTGGGTGGGGGAACCAACCTTTGGCTCCCGCTGTTGTTGACACAGGCTTTAGTCTTGCATATTTTTCCCCTCCTTGGTTAGGAGATAGAAGTTCGTGGAACAGATGTCATGTGTTGAAACCTTTGGTGCAAACGTTACAGACTCCATTGTTTCTTCCTCTTCTCCCTCTGGCCAAAAGTGGAGTTACCAGCAGGTTTGGTCAATTCAATCTTTATGCCTTGAGATGCAGAAAAACTTTAGATCCTGCATATGGATTAGGTTATTGAAAAAGGAAGAGCAGACAAATCTGAAAGTTGTGTACAGTGCCTATTAGTAGAGTATCTCACCTTCCCTCTTGATTATCCTTTGGAAGATATGTTCAATTATTATGAGGTTTTTTTAAACTTGTGGGGTTTTTTGTAAGGGTTCCTTGGATAATTACCTTGTTGTTGTTTATTCTTCATATATAGAGGGCATGAGGCAGTAAATACTGCTAAGCTCCAGTGCAGCAACAATAAATATAGAAGTATGTTGGGCACTTGTTAGACAAGTTCTTTAATAAGTGAAATTACTTGTTAATATCTAATGTTTCTAAGATGAGTCAATGTTCCTGACAGTGTTTTTCTGTCAGGATCTTTCAGAGATCTTTCTGTCTATATCCCTCTTCTACTCTTTCTGCCACTGGAGAAATGGGATCTTAAATTTTATGTTAGATGCATGTAATGATGCAAATATGTCAAATTATCTATGACACTGTAAGTCTCTTGCCTTCTTAGGTGTATTTATTTCATAAAGAACAGGATAAAGTATCAGTGGTGTAAATGTGCTGTCTTCAGTGGAATTTACCAGCAGATAACTTGGCCCAGACATGACAGCAAATCTTTTCTCTAAAATGTCAACAGAGGACTGAAGTCCAATTATTTTTATACTGTGCTAATCTTCCTTCGCTTTTACAGTCTCACTGCAGGCTTCTATAAAAAGACTATTGGTAATCTCAGTAGGAAGGACTCCTTATCAAGCAGTTTCAAAGACTTATGAGTTCTGAAAAAATAAAGATCAGTAGGTAGGTAATACTGAATTCATGGAAAAAGGGCTAGTCAGTCTTCAAAAACCTAAACGCGTAACATATGTAGTACTGATTATTTTTTGCTACTTGCAGGAGTTTTCTTGGATTTTCTCAGACTTGATAATGAGAGTTTGTGATAGTTAGAAATCTTCTATATTTTTACAATGCATGCAGAAAACGGTACTTTTGAGATAAGTTTAGATACAGCTCTTTAATATATTCATAACTGAAAAATCAAACAGTGCAGGTTGCTAAACACAATTTTAACATATTGTCAGGCCAAGAAACCTATTTATCACTTTTTAAAAGTCTGATTTAAAAAAGGGTGTCAATAGTAGGTCCTGAGAGTCTTATCTTGATGTAGCTTACTGGTTGTATGTTAAAACACAATTAAATTGTGTTAATGAGTACATCTTGTCAGGTCCTGGTATGTATTGTGAAGGAGAGGAAGTGTCAGAAAGAATTGTCTTCTTTAAAAGCTCTCAGTTGTTACTTGAAACTTCTTAATATATCCATTAAGCTTCATTAAACTCTTTCCTCCTTTATCACCTCATGGGGGTAGTGTGGGGAAATAGATTTGAGAGCTTTAATATTGGGCGGATCTCTTACGATGTGTTGGAGAAGCTGTTTCACACTCCAGGCTGAGGACCCTGGGAAACAGGCTCGTTTCCCAAAGGGGCTTTGCAGTGACGGTGATTGGGCTCTGGAAGAGATTGGGGCATTGGTTTCACTGACACTTGTTTCCTAAGAATTGCTGTTTGTTAGGTCCCTGCTGCTACTCCTTTATAACTTAATGTAAATTACATTGATAGCTATCTGTGTTCATTTGCAAAAAAAATAAATTGCTTACATACATAAGAGTTTGCAATAGAGTAAACACAGATTTTGAGACTGCCATGTGTGAAATTACCATCTGACTATTTGTGATTGTTATTTACATGAAACACTGATGTTCTGTTCTCCAGACGTACACCCTTGGTTACATCTTCTTACCAAATATCTCCTGTTTTCCAAAATATCATGGACCTAAATTCTTATTCAGGGTAGGGAAGGGAAGGATTAGGAAAACAGATGTATCCAATAAAACTATTGAAAAAAATAATTGTGCTTTGGGGTTGTTTTTTTATTGTCCTGGAAAGTGAGTGTTAATTTAAGAATAAACAACGATGCCTGTACACTTAACAGTCCTTCAGTGAGTGACAATATTAGAATAGCTCCTAAATCCAGTAAAACCAGTGTCAGCATGCCAGAAAGGGGGGGGGGGGGGGGGAGGGGGGAAGCAGCCATG
>JAOTQQ010000023.1:9401612-9420355 GCA_026546715.1 Gallinago undulata
GGGAGGGGGACCAGGACTTTAGTCTGTAAAGTAATGTTTAAGCATGAGAAAAGCAACCTTGCACTTACTGTGTCCTAACTTCTATGCTCCTCGGGCTTTTCAAGACAACGCAATAGATTTATATAAGCAATTTGGTAAGTAGTTTCACTCCTCTTGAGAGGAGGTTTAAGTGCGCTTGCTTTACTTAGCATTATAATGAAATAGGAGATGAATCAGGTCAAGGTGACCTGTTCTCTGGTCCAGAGCAGCCTTATCATGTTGTCTTGAGCATGGCCAGAAATAATATTATGCAGCTTACTAAGAAAATATGCCATGCAGCACCTTTAGAATAAAAATATAGCCTTTAAACTAGACCAGTACTTGTAGAGCCCTCTGATCTTGGATCCTTAGATTCCGAATTGGGATTTCAGCTGAAAATACCTACCCCTTTAAGCACTTTACTGCTCTTCACAAAAGAGTGATCTATAACAAAAATGGCTAAGAACTATTGGTGCTTTCTCCTTTTAACTGATCTTATTTGTGTTTGTGAAAACCATGCTACATAGTCACTTTGAAGCTGACGACCAAAGCTTTGTGATTATAGTAACATATCTGGGTGAGGACAGTTTTCACAATGGTTGTATATATGACACGTATGTTTTGGGTTTTGTCCCATGTTTATTAAATGGGTAAAATTATAAAATATTACAAAACTTCCAGAAAAGTTGCAGCCTTTTTTCAAATCAACACCCTAAGTGCTCAGTTGGAGGGCTGTAGTTCTCTTTAGTGCACTTGTGATAATTTAATGTGGTTTAGACATACTAATCTAATAATGAAGATGAAAGATTTTGATAAAATAAAACACTGGGCTTGACTCAGTGTTCATTCAAGCCTGCAGATATAATTAAAGTTATTACTATTGCTGTCAGTATACGACATTGCTACTGTAGTTGCTTTTTCTTTACCTGATTGAAATTCTTTTGATATCCATAAACAACGGTCTTACCTTTCTAATTGAGCTGAAAAAAACCCCACAGTAATGGTGCCTTAAATATTACTTTCATACACTTATTAGTGTAAATGAATTTAAGTTCATATACACATAGAATTGAAAATAACTTCTAATTTCTTCCAAACAAATGGCAAATGCAACACAAATGTATTAGTCATTAGTCACCTGAATAGTCACGTTTCATTACATGAAAATAGTGTTTGGAAAAATGTCTTCTATGAATTTAGCAGTGATCCTTCAGTATGTTCGTGGTCTCTTAACTCAGCTATAACTTTTTGACAGTTGTGGTACATTATCACTAATGGTTACTGCCAGAAAGGTCAGTTACTAACACCTTGTCATTACAGGGATGTAAGGGACACTATGCTCCTTTCATCTGTTGAAGTTCTGAGCAGCTATCTCACAGCTTGAAGGACTCGGACTTTGAAGTGTGTGATATGCTCTTATATTATTCAGAGGTAATAGGGTGTTCATTACAAACCACTTCAGGGATCCTTGGATTGGTCAGGCAGGTGAATCTTCCATGCGGATGGGAAAAAGTCCCTTTTGCATCCTTGGTTTAGATCACAGTTAAAATTCAAGTCCTTAAAATCAGGGAATATCTACAGTTGTTAACCATTTTCTAATTGCTTTATGTTGAATCTTGCCAAACTACTTTCATTACCCTCCTTATTGTAGCCTTTGTCTTTACTGAGTCATCTTCCAAAATGTATTCAGCTCCAGTGGCTGATGTTTGTTTTCAAGGTTTATAACATTGACAAAAGATTATAATGAAAACCTTCAGAGCCTTGAAATTTGTGCCAAATCCACAAATGCCTAATTATAACAGGCTAAGATTTGAACACTGATGCTTAAGTTCTAGCACTACACTTTGTTTTCTGTTTCTCCTTTTATCAGGAAAGCAGAAGTAGAACATTTTTGATAGCTTGGATAATGTTGAAGCTGCAACTTTCACAATCGTCCTTTCTGACAGCAAGTTTTGCTGTAAAAGTGCTGATTTTGCATTTAGAAAAACTTGTGGATTTGCCTTCCTTGACTTCATCGAATCTTATTTTGAGTTAAAATTCTTTGTGCTAAATTATACAGTAAATCTAAACAGATAGGGAGTAAAGGATTACAAAGTACAAAATCAAAGGTTTTAATAGTCTTTTTACATGGTTTCTCAGGAATGCAAGACAATTGAGTATCCACCATAGAAAAATAAACTGCAACTTCATAAAGATAATGAATTTTCAGATTTCAAATAACCTGGTTTAGATTTTTTTTTTTGGATTCTTCACTGTAGAAATTAGACAAAGCAAAAACAATTTCTCCCCCTTCTCCAAACACTCTTTTTGACCTGTCCGTAGTTTCTCTTAGCTTTCAAACTTAGTTTACTCATTGTCTGGGCCTGCTTTCAAAAAGTGTCCTTTGGATTTTTTCTAATAGGGAATTCTTTCATCCTGTGTGTGTTTTTTACATGTCCTGCTTTTTTCCTTACTTTTTTAAACAAATTTTGGTTTTAACTTCTTCCAATAATGAAGTGTAACTAACATTCAAATCCCAACATGTTGTTCAACTTGCTCATTATACATGCAAAATTCTGTTTGTTGTTGGAACGACACCACTGCTCCTTCAGGTACTTCAAACTGAAAAGTCATGACATTTTTTTCCACACTAAAATAATCCTAAATATTTTTTAATATATTAATAATACTAAGTGTATTCTATATATTATTTCATTGCAAATACAGAAAAAAAAAATCGAAGCAACCATACCTTCCTGAATTGCTATCATGCTGAAAAGTCTGTCTAAAATGCTTTTCAATATTGTGTGCAAGGTGTAAAATGATTTCAGTAATCATAAATAAACTGAAAGAAAATGACACTGCAGGAACAAGACTTGTACAAAGAACACTAAGAGAATGTACCCCAAACTGGGTACTTTTAATGTTATTTTGGCCTTCTGCTTGCCTACTTCATTCTCACAAAGCAATGCCCAACTACATTCACTGGAAAAGCTGTTTTCCAGTCAGTACTAAGTAAAACCACAGTCCTACAAACTTGCACATGTTTGACATTTCTTCTAGCATAAAATATTTACAGACTAATGTCAAAAAGCCCAAAATTAAATTTTGAATTGCTATGTGTTGTTCTAAAAAAGTTAATATTTTAACTAACACAATTAAGGTTAAAAAAACACCAAATAAAAAAATAAAAAATGCAAGACCAACCCACCCCCAAATAATAAAAGCAGTAGAAAGTATAGACATAATTATGTTGGGAATAAAAATCTTTATGATGTACATCATCACACGAATGAATTGTCTAGTACCTTACACTAAGCTACTGACTTTCATACTAGGAGCTGGCCTAACATATCACTTTTAAATATGTTCTTAATGGAGATACACAAAGAAAAGCTTTCTGTTAAGCAGCTCTTACTCTGTAGTACTCCAAATTGATAGTCAGGTACAGATTGAGTTAAGCTTTATCTCCTGTATGCCCAAATTTGCCTCCAGAGTTTTTTTCCAAGCAGAGGGTGTGTCTGGATAGCATTTGGAGATTTTGTACGGTCATCTGAGAATGCATCATGTATGTTGTGTGCAAACTGGTTCTCAAATACATAAGGTGTGAATCTGAGACAGCTTTGTCAACGGTGTATCTGTGCAGTAAATCAGTGCTCAAGTGAATTGATTTCACAGGGTATTGTGAGATTGTGTCGGTTCAGTGGACTTAGCACTTCCCAGTTCAAGGCAAACCCAATCTGTGGCTCTATGAAAACTATGCAATATTCTGGTTATAAACAATCAAAATCACAATTTCTGAAACTGCGCCACCTATAACAAAGCTCTAGATGTGTCACTACAAAGGTTATGGTGCCAGCAGTAGTGTTGTGTCCATTTTGGAAGCTGCCAAAGATCATTCTGTTCCTTACTCTCCTCGCCCTGTGGCCTATCTGTAACTTCACTGTCTGTTCAGAATCTTGGAGTAGGACTCGAGTAGGGAATTAAGCACCAGATGGACATGTACTAAGGAGGAGAGAGCTACAGTAAACAGAGAGCCAAGCAGCAGATGTGCAAGTTTGGAGCAGGTAGTAGAAAGGTAGCAGAACTCAAATTTGAGAGGCTGTAAGAGAAGCATAGTTGTAGTTGAGCTTGAAGAGGTAAGATTTGCCCCAGTGAATGGGAAGAGAGGGTGGATGGGTTGGTTTTGGTTTTTTTGGAGGACTTCAGCCTGGGAAACTGAAGCATGTCCTCAGGAGAATCCTTCTGCCGTCATTTCCTCTGACACTAATACCCCAGGAAGTGAGGACTGAGCAAATTATATTTGAGAATCTGAAATCTGTATTTGAGTTCCACCTTCTTTCTTGTTGTCTCTAACTAGTATGTAGGGCTTTTCTTTATTCGTGTTGTTAATTCATTTTAAAATAAATTCCATTTATTTCATTTATGTTCATATGTTCATTTATTTAAACATCTTAAAAATAACAGTAGTCTTCAATCCTTATTGTAAAGAATCTTCTTTAATCCTGTAATGTCTAATATTGTTGTTACTTTCATAGCAAAATATCCAATGTATTTTTTATTCCCCAAACTGTTTGGCCTTCATTTAATTCAATCTGTCACCACTTAGATAATTTATGACTGATTAGGACCTATCTTTCTCTGGTTTCCTCCACAAGTGAAAGCACTGTGTTGTCTAATAGCATGAGTGTCTGACGGACTCTCTTCGGTATAGCCTGCTTTCAGATGTCGTATGACCAATGAGATGGTTTTGTCATAACATCTTCTCTGGAATAAGATCATCTTGGCTGTCCTGGATCTGTTCTGAGGGGTTTATTAGTTTGCTTAGCTTTATTTATTTATTTATTTATAGATCTAGTAATCCATTTAATAGACCAGACTTGCTGAATAACAGTATTCCAAAACATTTTAGTACCCAAATTACGCATTTCCTGGGATAAAGAATGTAGCATTTCTAAATAATGTTTCTGCTGTTTTTCATTGATGTTGTCAAGACTATACTGCTGATACTTAACCATGTTGCAAATAACTTTCAAAATGCTGTTTTAATGAAATTTGAATATATGCACGTTATGCATTTATTTCTTCATGCTCTGGGGGCCGTTTGCAAAATGATGTAGGTGTTTCTATGACAAAGTTAGAGTTGGTTTCAGGGAAGTTTTCCTGTGATCCATGCTGACAAATACTTGTAAGTCAAGTGAAATGGAAGACTGAAGTTGTTTGACTTTGTTTCTTCAGCAGCATAACAAGACCTTATGGGAAAAGGCATCGCCATGATGTTGGCGGAATTGCAGAGCCTGCAGTAAGTCTTCATCCGAGATGGGAAATAAGTTTAGAGTGGTACCAATGCTGTGTGTCATAGTTTGTGTGCCGTTGCCAGAGTTACTTGACTGGCTCAGTAAAGGCACATGGAACAGCTTGTAAACTCCTTAGTGCTTTTGTCTCGCTTTTTACAGAAGCCCACTTTGACTTTAGCCTTCTGGCATTGCCAGAAGGTAACAATGATGATGGCAAAATAAATGTATTGGAGATCAGGCATTTTATTGCTGGATACAGAGAATTAGACCTAGTTTAAAAATAACAGTATTCCACTAAAACTTTGTGTATATACTTAATACAGGAATTTATACTTTGAAAGTACAAACTCTTCTATGCTTTGGAGATTTGTATTATTTTTTTTTTTGTTTTCCACGCTGGTGGACAGAGGCACGGGAGATTAACACATGCATCGTTGTGAGAAATGGTGAGAGGATTAAGATAGATAAGAAAACTTACGCCTTTCAGGTCTATCCCAAGTCCCATAAAACTGCAGGTGCATTTTCAAGTAGAGAACTTGAATAATATTTTTCTAAATACTATATCCCCAAAACGTTTGGGATGTAACTTTGAACAAGGAAGAGGAGAGGCCCTTTGCGAAAGGGGAGAATGTTTAGAGACCCTATCCTTTTGTAAGAGGGTGATGTATTTTGTAGTGATGGTTTTGGATGACAATATTATCTTTATTTTAATATCTTCAGTAAAGTTGAATAAAATTTCAGGAAAAAAAAAGTTTCAGGAATAATGAAATGGAGGAAAACAGTCAGGAGAGAATAAAATCCCCACTGAAAAAAAAAGTCAGCCTAATTTAATTAGTTTAGTGTAGCCTTTAATTACATCTCTGTTTCTCACCCTATTACATGTTGTAAATAATCTGTGAAGCTCTGAGGGTTTGGGATTTTCTAAAGCTGCCATAAACCAGCTCTCTGGCTGCATCTTAAAGAAGTTTAGATCAATGGGTGTCATCATTAACTGAACATTGGAAAAACTTATGTCAAAAGTATTGCCATGATTTATTGGAAAGTTAACTAGATAAGTAAGTTGCTTAGCTAACTGAAGGTAACTAATGGTTGTGAGTAAAATCTTTGCCACATTGTAGGTATGTGGAGGTTTAGTGTAGCTATGACATGCATTGTTCCATGACTGCTGGTAGGGTTTTAGGTGATCAGCATCACATGGCATTATTAAAATGAATTATTTGCAGGTTCATTAAATAATTCGAATCTAAAGGAAGTCAGAAGTCACAGTTATCTTGTTTATGGAAGGCTAACAGGCTGTTCAAAAAGTTAATTTCTATGTGTATAATTTCTATTAGTTGAAAGCCAAAATTTTTGTATTACTTATATTTGGTTGTATGGGAAGTTAAGTTCTGACCCAGTGAAGTGCTGAAAGCTAGAATGCTTGTGCAGATCCAGAGCCCAAACTAGGCTTTTTCAAGTTGCTCATCACCACAAAAAATACAAAGATTTTATGTAAATTATATACTTAACCTTCCCCAGATTTTTAAGAGGACAAAGTCTGAGTCTAATGGTAAGATCAACATAAGCCTGAACAGGCCATCAGTTTTAGTGAAATAAGTGATGTGGGTCTCATCACGTCTCTGACTTCCCAAGCCATTTTACCGGGTGGGTAAACTGAGGACAGCCTCTGTCACGAGTGTATGAGCTGGGACTAAACTTGAGTATTTGGAACTATGTCAGGACATGGTGACTCTTCTGCCAGTGAATGTTCACGTCTCCTCTTTGGTTTTTTTAATTACACTAACTTGAATGTTGCTACTGTCTTTAGTTATATTCTATATGTATGTATTGAACCAATCTATTCTGGATCCCTTCAGAGTGGCTCTTGATGTAAATTAGTGGATTTTTGTTAGATGGAACAAACGTTTTTCGGAAAGGAGAATAAAACTGCCTAACGCCGAGTGGAAATGGAGCTTTTTCAAAAACTGCAGAAAGTTCTGATTGGAACAGGATGTTTTAAGAAGCTTTGTTTCTAACTGAAAAGAGTAAAATGATGAATTAATTTAATAATTTTGAGCAGTATACCTCAAAAAGATTTAGAATTCCCCATTCCCGTTGGCTAAAGCTATTCGTTAATACTACAGGTTCAATGCCACTACTTCTCTTGAGGAAATTTTTTTTTCTTTTATAGTAATATTTAAAGATCAACGAAGGTGCATGTTTTCAAAGAATATAAGTATTATTTTCTGCAAATTTCTAACTTCCTGTAATTTCTTTCTAATGAACGTGGTGGTTTTTTTTACTTTAGTGCTCTTTTAGGTTTTTATGTTTACTGACTGCCTTCCACTCTGAAAACAGTCTGTACTTAAGAAAACTCATGCTTGAATTCTAATGTAAATTTGGTATCATCAGCTCTCTACAGCTGTTCTAATTTTGACATCCTCCATCTGCCTCTAAAATCACAATTTCTGCATCTGCACTGCCTTTCCTGGTACGCAATTATTTTTTTTTCCATTAATTATTAATATTACTTCTTTTTTTGCTATGTAATCTTTAGCTCGCTGATTTGTTTCTCACTGTAGGGTATTTATTTTGCACATGAAAAATACGTAGTCTCTGGAAAGGGAATACCTAAATCATTGTATCTGTAGCAAGCTGACTTGTGGAAAATGTCTCTAGACATCTGTGGGCTTAGGGTCTTCTCCTGAGTGACTCGGGAGAGCAGAATTGCGGGATAGTGGACTCATAAATCTTGTGTTGCTAAGACAAGCAGAGAAGCTGATGTGTTAATGTGTAAGGAACCGTTTCAATGCTCAAGGAAGAAAAAAAAAAAAGCCACTGATAAAATGCGCGGAGTTTTTGCCAACACTGTGATGGAGATGTCTCTGTTGTTCAACTGGTGACTTCATTTCTGAAGGTCAAGGGCATTTGTTCATGTAATATCAACATAAGTTTGAGAAAGTAATTGCTGGTACAGGATTTAAAGAAAAAAAGACACAATTTGTAGTTAGAAGACAAGCACTAAATTGTGTGTGTTTTAGAATTGGAAAATGTGTGCTTTATCTGAAGAAGCTATATGAAGTAAATGTAGAAGCAGGGAGAGAATATTTCTCAATTCATCCATCTCTCCTTTTTGAAAAGGTCAAGTTTTGGCATTACACCTCTTCTGCATTTGTATGCATAGAATGATAACATGCTTGGAAATACCGTTTTGCTAAAAAAACGGTCTGTTTTTTATGAGTTATTACATGGTAATTTATAACATCTTTTTATTCATAAACATGTTTGAAGTGACAACTCTGGGGGGATGCTTTTAAAATAAGTTTTCTCAATTGTACGAGCATTATCTGGAAAAAGGACTACCCCTAGGAAAGTGTAAGAAAAAATAATGAATACTAGTGGGGAAAAGATTTCCTTTTACAATAATGACATTCTGTGAGCTGTTAAAGGCCCGTGTCAGTCCTTCATTTATCAAAGTAGCTATGTATCTTTGATCTCTGCTTTCTGATAGAGTTTAGGTACAGATGGGTCTAAGTCATCCCTGTACACAACAGGGCACCTCTTGGGCATTCTGTGGAGGCTCACAGTGATTGGAAACCGTGACTCCAGATTTTTATCCTCTTGTGCAGTATTACAGTGTAATTACAAGAATCACTCCAATTCCCACATATAAAATCTCTGCATTCATATGAAACAATATATAGGACATGGATCCACTTGGGCTTATATTAAGAATAGGTTAAAAAAAGCTACCTACCAAGGTTGAATGTAATTAACTGAAGTTTAAAATTTGAAGCATCTATTTAAAATAGAACATAAAAAGGAACAATCTATACCAATGACAAAAAGAAATAGCTGTTGTAAGCAAAATCAAAATATTATGCTTTGACAAGTTATTAACTTAAGTAACCACAAGCTTGTAAGGGCTTGCTAAGTTGTGGGATTTAACACTTAACTTGAAAGCCATGTGGTACTTGAAATTTATATTAACCTCAGTGACCTGCTCAGCCCGATCCTTTAATCCTTCTCCAGTCCCAGCACTATGAAAATACCCACTGCCTCTTGGATTCATTGATGGTATTTACAGCCATGGCCTTAAACACTAACGTGTTCTGTAAATTCTGTGCTCGTATGCAGAGCTGTGTGCAAAGATCTTTATTTGTGCCATGATTTTTATAGGGTATTTTATAAATTTCAGTTTTTTATCTTGACCTCAACATCTTTTTTTTATGATGACAGTTAATTTTATTTGGTTTCCCCTGAAAACCTTCATAACTTTAGCTTTTCCTACAAGGCTAGTCCTGTTTACCAATAATTTCCATTTGTTTAATCTCCTCCACTAGCATCCTCTAAACCTGGAATAGGACATTTTCCCTTTATCAGACCTCTGTAATCATCATAACATGGAGTGCATCAAAAGTGAAAGGGAATCACAGAATTCATGTTCTAATGAACTTAGGAATGATAAATTCCAGCCTCCCGGTCTTTTTAGTTGTCCAGGGGGGTTACCTGGTGCATGACCAAATGAATAAATAAATACCAGATTTCTGTGTACAACACTGTGAATGTTTATGGAAATCTATTTATTTATAAACAATATACATTTCAAGCAGAGAGGAACTGAGAGGCAGCCTGAATCAAAAATTCGAATACTAATCATGAACTATTTTATTGGTAGTAGAGCACGGATTTTTGAACATTAAATTTCTATTGTAATTGATGTTTATCATGTTTTAATTTTTTTGATTTGTTTCATTTCAGTGAAATACAGAGATAATTTAGAAGAACCGTTGGGCTTCTGTTTAAAACACTGGAGTTGTACTGTTGTAGACTTTCTCTAGGCTTTGCTAACCTGTAGTCAAAACCAATGAAGGAGTTTGAGTATCTAAACAGAACTATGCAAGAATTTGAAAGGGGAGAAAGTGATTATTTTTTTATTTTTAATTTTTAAGAATAATCAGGTCGCACTTGTGCTGTCATAGATTTATTTATTCATTCACTGTCATCAGCTTATTCATAGAATCATAGAATGGTTAGAATTGGAAGAGATCTTAAAGATCATGGAGTTCCAATCCCCCTGCCATGGGCAGGGACACCTCCCACCAGACAGGGCTGCTCAAAGCCCCATCCAGCCTGGCCTTGAACCCCTCCAGGGATGGGGTTCAAGAGCTGAACTTCTCAGTGGTATGACCTGGATTTCCAATACTCGGCACAAAGACCAGGGAGTGCTGGATTTGAAGTGCTCGCTGCAGCTACTGTCATTTCTACTGAATCATTTCTACTGATTCTTTGTATTCATATTTGCAGTTCAGCAGTTGTTATGGGGGTATGGTACTTAGTTTCAGTTTTTTTGGCTTATTTTAGTCTCCTTAACTCTTAAAAAAGGAGTGACAACACCTGCCTCTATTTTGTGTGGAAGGTGGGTGTGCAAGGTGTACCTCCTTGGCATGTGTGACACACTGCGATGGTGTTGCCATCCTCCTGTTGTCAGACTGCAGTCTTCTGCTGAAGGGTTGTCTGTGCTATGTTCCTGTCAGCCCTTCTTGTCGTGGCACAAATGGCTTTTTCTCAATTTTGCAGCTGGTAATGGTATTCTGGGAGTGGTTTCCCAGAAATGGTGTTCTTTGTTAACCAGGCAGTCTGTTCTTTCAACCCCTGTTCTGGTACTTCAGCTGCTGCTTTCTTGCATGCACATTTTCGTTTGTATTTCATTCATAACAGTCTTAGTCCTGTTACAAATCTATTAAAAATGGGATAGTTACCTAAATCCCACTGAAGTTCCAACTTGCAATCATGAAATCTGCAAATCAGCTTGTTTCCATCCATGGAAGTGCCTAGAGATGTTGGAAGTTGACTTCAGGTTCTCTTTAAAGTTGTTTTTTCCTGAGCACTTTCCTGAGCACAAGTTTTGATGCCTAGATCTTAATTCTGACATGTTTGAAGAGCTTGTGAAGTACTTGATGCGTACGTATGACTGAAATTAAGAAACTCATCCTGCCTTCACCCTCCTGCTCTGAAAGGTGTGATTAAATAGGCTTTGCAGTAAAAGTGCCTTCTCACAGCTTAGCGACAGGCGCCTCCTATAAAGCATTGGCAGAACTGGTGATGCTGTGTTCAGAATGTGGGAAACAAGGTTTGGTTCTTCAAGAGAATAAAAATTTCTCCCTTCTTGGGTGAGTATAGTCAGCGCTAGCGTTAATTTCTGTCTGTCAGTCCTGCTGAAGCCATGGTACTGTGCGGAATTCAGGTTAGTTAGGCTAATACAGTGCTAGAAAAAGGGTGACTAATGGCTAAGACCATGAGGACAGAGAAACTTGTTTTCAGGGCTGGTTCTGTCTTTTGCCTGGTGACTTTCGTGTAAGTATTAAGCTTTAATGCTCACCCATCTGTATTATTTCTCTTTTGACTGGCTGCATGTAGTTGCATACAAAATGTTCTGACTTGAGGCAACTGCCTTGTTAACATCCTGGGAGACTTTTCCTTTTAAGATGTCTGCTATAGCACATGCCTTTTTTTGAATGGCACATTTTCTCCATCTAGGAAATAAAGAAGAAATAATACAGTGTATGTGAAATGCTTCTTGATAGCTAAAATTATTCATGGTCTTGTGATTTTTCTGCGTTAACCATCAGGAATAACTGTTGGACAGCTAAAGAATAGCTGTTCTCACAAGTGGGCCCCATTTACCAAAATAATTCCACGTGCTGCAATGCAATATTAATATTCAAAACAAATAACCTGAATGGAAATAAAATTATCTCCACATTTAGTTGACATAAATATATAACTCTACTTTGCTCCTGCCCACAATATCTAGCTGTGATTGGAAATCCTCCTGAAATTGCTTAGTATTAGTGAAAGAAAAGTACTAGCTGTCACTCACCTGGTTTACATGTTTTTGTTAGCCACAATATGAATGTCAGATATTTATTTCTGTGCAATATCAGTTTTATTCATGTCGACATTACATGGTGGTTCTGCCTTGATTTCCTCTTGTTGCTAGAGTTTTGGGCCCCATTTGAACAGCTAATATATTCTCTGATAGAGTCAGTATATGTCAAGTTCTATCTCAGTCTTGGATGAAGAAATAGGGAAGGATCTTTGAGGTACGTGTTCAGCCTCTTGATTCACTCAATTAGAAATCAGTTGGGTGAAATGTCGAGCACCTCCGATTTTTCTGATTTAAGTGGGTGAGCAAATGGAGTTTTGTAAGTCTTCTACCACCAAGCAAGCTGAATACTCAGTTAAATACAAACCTTTTTTTTTTTTTTTCCTTGGGGTTTTATTTGTACAGTCACTAAGTAGCTAAATTTTAAACACATTTTTGAAACAAAGTCATAATTTACTTCATTCCAAGTAAAGACCTTTGCTTGTGTAGTTCTTTAATGCTAATTTACTTTTCCCAGACAATGCTGTGCTAAATTTGCAAATAGTTTCAGCTGGTCTGAGATCACTTTGGATGAATGCATCAACACCTTCAGTCATCTTGAATGAGTGCCTTAGCTTCTTTTATTCTTGTATTATTTTTGTTTGTGCTGCTCTGGAGTAGAACAATAATATTAATATTGTGTAACCACATTTGCCTCGGCTTATTTATGCTTTTTTACTATTGAAGAGTAAGTGTGCCAAGCAAAGCCACTGGATTTCTGACAAATAAATGGCCTCACAAATAATTACAAAGCCAATAATAAATGGAACCTCAAATAAAATTTAAGGAAAGTGACATGGGCCCAATAATCCAAATAGTGGGACAGTGTAAGAAATGTCCATCATCTCAGAATTATACAGCCGGTGCTACGGGCTGTGACAACAACAGACAGGAGCACTCACAGACCCACTGCACATTTCAGTGGGAACATTTCCAAATAAGAGGTGAATATAAAAGGTATTATTTTAAAATTTTATCTAATTTTATGTATTGAAACCATATGGTCTATACTTGCTTCAAGTTCCAGTTTTGTAATGGTCCCTGCTAATAAGTTCTTTCAGTTCTCTTTTGCTCACTGTAGGTAATGTAGGTTCATTTAAAGTTTGAAGCAGTTGCAGTTTGTGTTTAGTCCTATTAAGAAAAGTAATTTCAGAGGCTGTAATTTGTCACTCTCCAAAAAAACCCCAAAGATAAAATAAACTTCTGCAGCCTGATTGTTCTGCTCCTTTTTACCCACCAATTCTGGAATCAAGAAGATCAGCTGTGATATTCATAAATGATTCCTTTTTCAACATTTCAATTCTTGTAGTCTGAGATTGCACCCGTTGAAATGGTTGGATTTATTTTTTTTATGAAGTGGTGTTTTATTTAACGTGAACAAGAGCATCGGCTGTCTGAACTGATATCGATGGAGAACAGGGTCATTTTTCTTGAATGCCCAATGTATTTCTAGCATCTTAATGTTTGTCTGTTGAAAGGCGTTGAAGGGTGAAAGACTGCTATAGAAAAATAATAAAATACATTTGTAGATGAGTTCTATATATTGAAGTAATGACTGAATCTTGACCTGAAGAGGTTTTCAGCGGATTATTTCTTTCCCCATTATACTGATTTACTCTTTCTGACTCTGTTGAGTAAATATTGCAGGAAGTTTTCAGGCTGTAAAGAAGGATTTTGTTTCTCTTAGTGTATTTTTGCTTGTTTTTTGTGTAATTTTTTTTTTAAGCTGTGAAAGGTTTCTTTCATGCTTCTACTGTTAAATGTTGAATACTCAAATGCATACAAAGCAAATCTGAGGGTTCGTCTGGCTTCCTGGGATCAAAGCAACCTTTTTTCAAATATTAGATCATACTACGTTTCTGCAGATGTCACAGAAACTACTGACTGTTAGAAGGATAGCAGGTTCCAGTGGAGTTCATGTTAAAATGTTAGCCTGAGAGTTTAAAAAATTGCTGGTTTATATTTTTGAATGGACAAAACAGCCCAGGTATGTATTCCTCCAAGCATATCATATTGTTTCCTATTTATACTGCTGCTATTTACATAGAAAAGATGTATGTCTTTCCTGGTAATTTACTTTCTATGATTTCTGTACTTGTAATTTTGTTCTTTTTATTTTTAACTTAGCCTCTTAGGAAGGCTAGCTGTGTTACATTCTTTCCTTCAAAACAAAACAAAATCTGCCAGTACTTTCTCTATTAATATTTTATAATAGCTCCTAGCTTCCTGGGTTACATTTGCAGGCCACAGCTCTTCTTTACCTACCTAATCTGCGGATTACGAGCTTATAGATGGAAGTGGTAGCAAGGTACCTAACTACAGCTGGTGTTCTGTGAGGTAATTTACTGTTGTTGTGATGGGATCATGTGAACCAAAAGACCTAAGAATTCAAAAGCTGATGTCCAGAAAAGCTGGTGGTTTTACTGTCTATGCCTCTGTCCACCTGTGGAAGGGACTCCTGGATCACTTGTTGGGACATCTGCTGGAAATGTGGGTGGAACCAGAATCACATCCTGTTGCCTCTACTCATTTTTGAGCTATATCTATCTCTTCTCCCTTCCCTTTTTTCTGACACTTGGCTGTCGCTGTGGTAGTCTAAAGACTTGGCAAGAAAACTGTCTTCCCTGCAAACCTGTACGTATTTCTCTATCGGTTTCTAACAGCTTTGTGTTGGTATTGGATTTATCTCATGACTATTTGTATTTACCTCTTCATTTTCTTCTGCTGTTGAAACATTTTCCATTGAAATATCTTGATTTGAAATGTTTTAAAGCTAGAGTGGTTTTGAGGTATCACTGGAATTATGCAGTTGTTCTTAGGGACACTTCTTGTCTGAACCACTGCACCTGAAATTCACATCAGATGCCTCTAATGTCATGGAGCTTAATCAGGGTTGAGGAATGAGGAAACTCATGGGTGATATGCCTGAAAATAGTATTTCTTAAGAAAAAACTTGGGCTAGAACTAGCTGAAATACAGTTTTCTTGAGCTATTTCATGAAGAGCATTTTTTTGTTTGTATAAGGCCGATTTGAAGGACATATTGTGTGATTTTAAACACTTTTTTAAATTTTAAAACCTAGCAAAAATACGAACTGTCTGTCTTCAAGGAAACATCGTTATTTAGGAAAGACAAGGTTGAGAGAAAGTAATGATTTTCAATGGTGTATGGCAAGTACGGCGCGTTCAGACCACAGCGGGAACATGGCTTGTCTTTTTTCTTTTCCCTTTTTGTTATCAGTAGGTTGGATATCACACTGAAGATGAAAGATAAGGAAGAAAAGTTTGAAATTTTAATTTCAAGTGAAATTATGAGATTTATCAAAAAACACATAATAATTGTAGTGCACCCTCATTGGTGGGTGCTCTTTTTCACTGAAGTTAAGCTTGTGGCTTATTCTGTCCTTCAGTAAGAGCAGAATTCCTTAACTAAGTAATTTCAGTAACCTATTTTTTCAGGTGAGAAATACGCTTTCTGTGAGCTTAGTGCCTTTCTGAATCTGAGGAACATGAGTACTGTTAATAAAGTCGTTTTTATTTATTTTATTTCTCTATGCATTTAACATCTAATGTTTCCTTCACAAAGCCTTAAAGTTCCTGTAAAAAAAAAAAAAGCAAAACAAATAATTTGTTTAAAGTAGTAAAAAAGAGAATGAAGATCTATTTGAACTGTCCCTCCTTCCCCAGTTATGCAAATTCATATTGTAAAATTGTCAAATATTCTTTGTAATCTGTGCAGTACTTTTCTGTAACAGTAACCTTACAGCTGACAGTAAAATCTACTTACTGAATGCTTGATTACTCATTGTGAAACACCAGAAAATATGGAAGTGTTTTAGTTGGTACTCTAGGGATGTTACTAATCCTTTAAAAAGCCTTCCAAGCATAATATATTATTGGTTTATACAGAATTTTGTAATCCTAAAATGCAGAGTCTAATATTCTTTTTTGTTTTCAGCTTACTGCTAACATTCAACATAGTGGACAGAGCAGATTGATGAGAAAGGTGGTGCAGGATTGAGCTGTAAAAAAAGAATGCACAGAGCTACTTGGGACTTTACACTCTCACTGATGGATACAGTAATTATGAATTTGCTGATTAAGTAGTTTGGCATATAGACCACATAGCACTCCAGGATAGTTTTACTTAAAATGTTCAGAGATGGTTGTTTTTGTGCATTTTACACAATTCCATAGTTAATAGAGTGAAAATTAGGCTGTTGTAGGCAACTTTTAAGAAGGAGTTGTAGTATGAAGAGTATCTAGCTTTTTCAGCAATACTTACTTGACAGGTATAACTAACATTACTACACTTCAGTATTTCCAAGGGAAGCATTTTAACCATACCATAGTGAAAAATGAAGGGGAAAAATCATGTTAATTGGAAGGGAATTAATGTATATTCTGCTTCATTGGATTTGGTCTATCTAATGACAAGAAGCTCAGTGGCATTAAATATATAGTGGAATAGAAGTGAAAATCTAGACTGAGGCTTTTTAACAGCATGTGTATCTGTATCTAATGAAGAATAAATGTAATACTAAAATGCAAATAGTAATTCTAATTAGAATTAGATTTGTGTCAGTGAAACTGTCTCTCACAAGATAACTCATGATTTAAGGTAACATAAGAAGAGGGGGTACTCTGTCAGAATGTTAAAAAGCAGAATAATCTTGGAGTGAAAGTTGTGTAGCATAAAGAGTTTTCTTAGTTGGAGAGGAGGCTTTGTCAGCAGACAGTGAAATAATAAATTATATCTGAATTCCTTCCTGTTCAAACTTCTAGGTTTTGACAATAATTTGTTGTAAAGGTGGCCCAGTTAAATGTGTGTCTATTTAGAAGAGAGGGAAAGATGTTTTATTTAACGAGATTTTTTTATTATTTTTTATTTATTTTTAAATTATTTTTATTTATTTTTATTTAATGAGATTTTTTTCTTTCCTTTAAAACAGATACAGTCTCATAATATGTTTTAAGGATGTTGCTCTTGATCGATCCTGAGTTTCTGTGAAGAGTACATCTGTGTGTGCTGAAAGAATGACAAATCTTAGAGAAGTCAGGTTCTTAAAGATAGAGGAGAAAGCATGGCAGTTCTTGTTTGTAACCAACATTTTTGTCAATAACATCTTCAACTGATGACCATGTAGCACTCCTTAACTATATATGCAAAGCATACCGGTAGCTAATTATGTAAGATTGCTATTATATTCACCTAGGCAGAGGACATACATATTTCCTAGAATACATTAGAGTTGTCTTATGTATAGGAGTATCTGTGCTTTAATATATCCATTCAACACTGCAAATTTGATACACAAATGAGTAGTAGGGATTCTGCCTTGAAATGTCTTGTAGGTTGAATGTAATCTCTAAAATTTAGCCCATAAACCCTTCCTCCATCACCAATAACTTTTTATTTAAAAAAGAAAGTTGATTGAGGATAGAAAAGTAGACTTTTGAGGGTAAAGAACTGCCAAATTTAGCATTGTTTCTCTTGTAAATGCAATTTGTGTGGTGGAGGAAAGATCTTAAATATATATATGTGTATGTGACAGTCATAAAGGATGGCAATAAAAATCTCACTTTAGAAACTGCAAATGTGGAATTTCCCAACTCTGAGGTATTTATTTGGTAAACTAAACAATCTTTTGATGTAACATTTTTGTTTGCTGTTGTAGATGTAACATTCTTAATGCCTTTTTTTTTTTCTTGGAAAAAAAGTGAGTAAAAGTGCATTGGATTCAAGTATAACAACCCATTCCACTCCACAACCTACTTGAATTACACATCATTAGTCAGTTGTTCCTGCTGGTGGCTCAAAGACTTACAGCTGGCAGCAGTAGAGGGTTGTTAGCAGTTATACAGGAGAAGTTGCTGCTGTAGAGTGCCAAAAGGATCCGTTAACTATATCTGACCTGCACAGACTATTCCTTTTCCTTCCTTTTTTTTTTTCCAATTGAATTCTTTTTACTACTCTCCTGATTTTGGGGAGCTTCTTTTCTATATAATACATGCAGGAGGAAGGAGGAGGAGTTAGAGGCTTTGTGAGGAAGAATATGGCACGGGGAAGCAGTTCAGCATTGCTTGCTTCACTTTGTGGTAATGGCTTTTCCTTCCTGAACTCTTGCTACAAAAGTAGTAATTTACAGGCATTTTGCTGGAAGCTGTTCCTGCTGATCTTTTAGGCATAGCATGGAATCAGGCCTGCAGAACGCTGTCCTGGGTTGAGAGACACACAGGGCTACCTTTTCTTCTAATACTGAGAAACATTGCACTTTTAGAAGTGTCTAGTGTCTGAATTTGTGAAAATATTTACTCTATAGCCAGCCAGGCTCTGTGGGATTCAAGGTTAGTGTATTCAAGCCTTGCCAGGTGCAGGGACAAGGAGAAGCAAGGCCTGGTCCCAGGCTGGCCAACAGGATTATTTCATACCACGAAGGTCACATTCAATATAAATTAGAAAAATTTGCTATGTAGCTCTCTCTCCCTTGCTGGCAGCGGGCCAGACAACTCCTTGCCCCGGTGCCGGAGCCCTGAGGCCTT
>JAOTQQ010000023.1:9420455-9447386 GCA_026546715.1 Gallinago undulata
CCCTTCCTCCTGAGGCCTTCCCTTCCTCCTGAGGCCTTCCCTTCCTCCTGAGGCCTTCCCTTCCTCCTGAGGCCTTCCCTTCCTCCTGAGGCCTTCGCACTGGCAGTGTCCGCCATTTGCTGTCCCTGCTGGGAGTGCACAGCTTCCTGCTGAGAGAGTGGGCTGAGTATAATTCTCGTATATTTTATATCTGTATCGGGATTAATACTGGCTCTTTAGTATTATTATTAATTATTTAGTTTTAGTCTATTAAATCTATTTAGGTTTCAACCCTTGTGTTTCTTTTGTGTTCCCCAATGCCCCTTTCTGGGTGGGGAGGGGTCAACAGGTGACAGAATAATTTTGTAAACGACAGTAGATTGTTATGGGTTTTCTCAAACCCTAACAAATGCTCATTCCCTTACTAGTTTAGCAACTGCCAAATTTGAAATGAACAGTGCTTTATAACTGCCTAGATATGGGCCAAAGAATTGACCACTTCCAGGGTTTTCTCTGATGAATTTATAAAGTTTATTGCAAGTGAAAGCTCTGAGAAAAATATCAGAGCTTATTAAAATAAAATAATGAAATTAATAAAAAAAAAACAGGGTAGAAACTGTTTGTCAGCTTTAACACAGGGTTTTTCAAGAGTTCCATATGTATTTACAGCATAAATATAAACATGACCCTATTATTTTAAATGTTTTATTTAAAATTCTAAAGTTTAGTATTTTTATTTTTTAAAAGAATCAGTGTTCGGTGTTTAAACTATTTATGACTGACATAGAAATTACAAGGAATACATTTGGAATAGTCCAAATGCACATGTACAATTGAATCTGGTACCCTTTTGATATGAACACTAGACTTCCTGACTCTTATTATTACTCTTCATATTTAGATCATGGTCATGGAGTCAGTTTTATAAAAACACTGCTATTATAGTACAAATGCTACTGAAATAAATTATATTTGGGTTTTATGGTTATTGACAGTTTCCCTGTGTAATGGCATAACTGATTTTATTTAAATATAAGATCTTTTATGTACAAACCTGGAATGTATATTTTCTATAAAAAATACTGGTATTTGTACTGGTAAGGTGCAGTATGACCTCATGTGGAAGCTGCTTTGCTAAGGGAGTGGATTTCTTCAAAAAGATTATTTTACACACCAGCAGGAATTGAGGCTTTGATGCAGTTTGTTGGTACTTGTTCTGCATGCTGCTGCATACCAAAGATGATATAGCAGAATATTGGTTCTGTTTATGAAACACCTGATCATATATGTGTATTTGTTTTTAATGTGCAGTGGGTAGGGATATATCACTGCAAATGGATAAAAAAGAGAGAGCTCTTATGAGTAGGTATATATTCTTTAAAAAGCAGTCATTTGATTTCCACTGTGTTGGTTTATTGGGAGTGGAATGACTCCAACTCTATTTGTTAATTGCTTTTTTATTTTCTTTCTCTACCCATCTGTTATAATTGATTGTGGTTGCCTTTTCAACACACAAAAAAAATAGTAGCAACAGAACTTTACTCTTGCTCTGTGTGATAATTATTTGTTGTTATTCCACAGATGTATTTACTTTAGTGAAATAGTGAGTGCACAAATCAGATGTGAAAGTGGAGATTTGAAAGTAGCTTGTTCCATTTCTGTTCCTTGCTCAGTGCTTTGAGGAGCATGTTACTATAGAATGAAAGGTTTCTACGTGCCTTAGTGTTTCTATGATTGCTTACAGTTTCAATGTGTAAGAGGTTACTGGATGTGGTTTGTCATACATGGGGGGGGTGGAACCCAAACCAACAACAAAACAACCCTAAACCCCCAAAACTTTTCTGCATTTGATTCAGACCTTTGCAGAACCTGAGGTACATTAGTGTCAAGTAGTTTTCACTGTTACGCACTTCTGTTGTGTCAGTCCCAGGAATCGGGAAGAGTTCAGAAAGTCTGAACTGAAGGTTGTTGGGTTTTCAAAGAAGGCTTCTCCTATTGTATTTTTTTGTCAAAAGCTGGAAAGCTTGCACATTTACACTGGTTGATTCATATTGCAAATGTGGGAATCTAGTGTTAGCAAGAGTGAATCCTCTACAAGAATTTGATTGGCTGGTAGACTGAGAACTTTAGAGGAGGACAGGCAGGGGCTCTACTTATATATTCCCAGGAATAATTCATTGTTATCAATAAAAATTTTAACCTGACTTATATCATCTCTCTACATTCTATTAGAATCAATTATATTATTTCTGTAATGCATTACTTGATTTTTATTGGAGTTGACCCTGCCACCACTCAAAAAATGGAGAAGCTTCCATTGATCTTGGTGCAGAATCAAGGATGCCTTCATGACAGTGCACTAAAAGAGCACGTAAAAAAATAAATTGAGGGGTAATTGTCTCTTTTGTGGTACATAAATGAGTTGCTTATGTTTAGGGAGGTGTTATGGTCATGAGGAATCAGGAATCTAAATATCTGGATGCTGTTCTTGATATTTCCATACATAACTGTTAAGTTGATTTGCAAAGCACTCATGAAGCCTTTGTGTGCCTTTTGCAGAATTTTGGATGCAGTCTCTTTCCTGACCTGAGGCTTTGTAACTCTTGATACTCTATGGCTCCTTTTCTGGTGATACATATAGTGTGTCATTTGCAAGGATAGTTCCAGGTTGCCAAATGCTATGAAATTCTTGGGTGGCTGAAGCCACAGATTTTATGAAGCAGTAGATTATCTTGTTATTGGCAGAAGAATGCAGGGATTTTGAGTAGACAACAGTCATTTACTCAGCTAACATTAAGCAAGTGTAGTGACATCTGTAGCTATGTTGACCCATTTATATCTGTATTAAATTGAACCAGAAGTTTGACACTCATAGACTTTAAGATTGTCCCTATTCTGTAATCTTCTATTAATCAAACCTGTCACAGTTTCCAAGGGACACTGATAATCTAACGTGACTTCCTGTATAAAATAGGTCATTGGGTTTAGCTGAAGTAATTTTTCTCAAATACAGTAGCCACTCTACTGCTTTTATTCTTCCACTCATTAGAAAAAAATAAAAGACAATGTAGAATCTATCCCATTTCACAGGAAATATTTTAAGTGGTTAAATGGGCTGTTATAAGTATGTATCCTCACACCTGAATTAATCTACTTTCAGTTTATTTTCATTTGTGTTTAGGCCCTCTGTTAGCTACTTTATTTTTCCTCTGAATGCAGATACTTTGCAACTGTGAGAGTTGCCCACCTCATTGTTAAATTAACTGTTCTGAATCCTTTGTATTTTTCTGTGTAGTATATTTTCCAGTCTTTCAGTCACTCTTTCTGATCTTCTCTGTACCTTCTCTAACTTTTCTCATCATTCATCCTCTGTATTTTTTTCAGTTTTATATTCCCGTTCTGTGCAGATTGCATTACCAAATAGTTAATGTTTGGCTGATAATCCATCAGGAGCCTTCGAGACTTTTTTTCTAAGGTACCTAGATTATTTAGGCTTCTTTTAATTTACAAGGCTTCAATTTCTATTCAGAATAAATCTGTGTTTCCTGAAGGGTGACACAATAAATACCAATGGGAACAAGAAACATAGAATATTTGGGTACATGATGCAATCTTTAACTTCTGGCTCTTAAGTATGCAGATGCAAAACTCAGTGATTTTTTCCAGCATCTCCTAGATCAATTAATATACAGATCTCCATCTGATCCTGATCCTATAGTCTGATGTAATTGCCACTGACTCCTACTAACCTTAATAGGAGCTATATCAAGACTTTACTGAGGAATATCTTACCAATTGACACTTCAACAAAATCTTTACTGAAAGAAAAAAAAAAACCAACACTAATTTTTTCCGCTTGTTCGAAGGAGTTAAAGTACATCAGCTTTGGGCTAGCTATGGTCAGACTATGTTGAATGGCACACTTATTTATTGTGTTTCTATAGCAATTTGAGATCTTCCAGGGTAATTGGAGTAACTAATATCCCATGAATATGAAAATTTATGTGAGTATGTGTCTTATTTTCTTCCTAAATTCAAATCTGGTGTGGTATTTAAAGTAGCTAGGAAGTACACCAAAAGGAATATTACTTAATCCAGATAACTTCACATATATATTCACCGTCACAGTAACAGTGAGAAGATGGAGATTTTCTGAAAAAAAGCATTAAGAGCCATGAAGGACCTTTTCAGTTGCCTACAGGAAACACCCAGAAAAGAGCAAGTGAGTTTTCTATGAAAGTATACGTGGACTCCATTAGCGGGTTCAGATGTAAGAGGTAATTTTTTTTTAATGGACATCAGATTAGTGTAACATAATTTATATAGGTAAAATGGAAATGGAACAAGTAAATGGCTTGGCATGATATTTAAAAGCACTTCCAGTGCTAGGAAACTAGTGTATAATTTTCCAGTGAAGAAATACAAACGAAGCAGACTAACATTAGGCATATTTTAAGTGGTGCTGAAGAAATCCTCTCTTCTGAAGATAGTCTGTATCAAAGGATGCTCACAGGAGACTTTTAACTACCTACATATGTGCTGAGGAGCACTTTCAGCAAATTAGCAAGGAAATTCATAAATGACAGATGTCAGATTCACTAAGGGGAAAGCGGAGGATCCCGGAAGAGATATCCTGAGTGCATTTCTTGCTGACTTGAAAGGAAGTAAGTGAAAATGGGGAAAATTGAAGAACTATATCATTAGTGACCAACAGTGGGTTCATGTTAGTAAGGAATGAAATTTACTGATCAATTTAAAGCTGTAAGTTTCAGCATGAACAGAAAATAACTACAGTGAGTAAAGAATGGTGGAAAAAATAAATCCAGAAGGAACATCAGTGTACTTTGCTGGAATGATGAAGAGGGCAGTGTGATTTTTCTGCAGGTTTTTAAAACGGAGTTTGGATAAACTAAATGTGAATAGATGAACCTTTGGAATGCCTCAGTTGTCCTGAGGGTCATTATTTGAAAGGTCAATATTTAAAACAGCTTTAATGGGTAACTTCAAAGTTAGTAATGGGACAAGAATCATAAGTCTCTTCAACTTTTAAGTACTTGAAACTTAAAACCAAACATGAGAGCGATGAATGGGGAAGCACACAGATGTGTAGTCTTCACAATTTTTACACGGGTGATTACCAAATGTTTCAGAAGTTCATGTAAAGAAATATTAGCCTGAGGGAGGTGGATAGGAGTGTACTGAAAGCAGATAAGAAATAAAATAAAGCACAACCTAGGAACTGACGAACCTATCTGCAACAAAACAGTTCACCTGGACTACTTCTCCAGGCAACCTGGCAAGAGAGACTGGATGGATGGTTTGCAAGATGGGTAGGAAATCGGCTAAGAGGTCCTACTCAGAGGGTGGTAATCAATGTTTTTTGCTCAGGCTGGCAACCTGTCACAAGTGGAATTGATACTGGGATCATGCTGTTCAACACCTTTGTAATTAACCTAGATGATGGGATTGAAAGCACCCTCGCTCACTTTTGGTTATGACACCAAACTGGGTGGTTATGTGGACATATCAGAAGGGAGAGCCACTTTGCGGAGAGACCTGGACAGGCTGAAAGAGTGGGCTGGCAAGAACAAGTGAAGTTTAACAATGATAGCTGTAAAGTCCTGTACCTGCAATGGCATAACCAAAGAGTCCAGTATAGACTGGGCTCTGTGTGGCTGGGGAGCAGGCTTGCTGGAAGGGCCACGATAGAGGGGTCCTGATGAACAGTAATCTGAATGTGAGTCAGAAGCGTGCTGCTTACGATAAGAACAATCAATGACTGAAACGAGCTCCCCAGGAACGTCCCCATTGCTTTAGGTTTTCATGGTGTGGTTGGACGGGGGGCTAGATAATCTCATCTTGGCTCCATTTCCCATAAAAGGTTAGACCAGATGATCTTCTGTGGTCCCTTCCAACCTTGACTGTTCTATGATTCTAGGAAAAGTAAATCAGAGAAAGTCTAGGAGAGGAAAAAATGTTTCTTATCATATAGTAATTGAAGTTGCTATTGTGAAGTAACTGTATCACGATAGACAATGATCCCTGATCTGAAAAAGGTAGGATAGAGTTTTCTGCATTGGGGCTTCTACTAATGTTGAGGCAATAATAAAGTAAGAAGAATGGGGGGGGGGGGCAGGGTGGGGCAGGATGTTCTGATGCCTTTGAAGCATTTGAAAGCATTTGAAATCAGAAGGAAAAGATCACCAAAGCATACGTGACCTCCAAGGTCATTATACATCGTGTTTTGTTAATACAGTATGTTGCTTAATAATCATTTGTAGTTAGGACCAGGTATCCAAAATGATTATATGTGGGGTTCCCCACCCCCCATACATATCTCGCTGGTAATTGTTTGCTTTCCTTAATGGGGAAAAACTCATTTCCGTAAAACATTTTTCATAATATAACAGCAGATAAAAAAAAAAAGGGGAGGGCTGTTGATGATATTCATAGAAAAGTGTGTGATGGGGAAAGGAGTTTTCTTTATGGGCTATTTTTTCCAACAACTACAAATATTAATTTCTCTAACAATAATTTGGATTGTGCAAAGAAATACAGCACTCCAAGGGAGACCAATAGTATTCAGGCACAGAAAGTGATACGCTGAGGGAAAATGGCTGTTTTTCCTTAACAATAACTATAAATATTTGAAGAGTATAAATGCTAAAGCACAGAAGCACAAGGGGAGTAATGCGATGGGATTCCTAAAGTGAAAATTCAGATGGGTTGAGTATTAGGGAAAAAATGATTGACAGTGAGAATAGATTGTGTAGTGGAGCACCTTCCCGAAGGTATTGGTAAAAGCCTTGTCTGAATCTTCACTGAGATACTTCAGAGTAGATTGTATAAAGAAGCAAAAGCTATTCTGCAGGGAAACGGGCTGTTCTTGGAGAGCTGTGCTTAATAGATTTGCTAGAAATCATTTCTGTGAGTCATTTAGAGATGTTACAGATTTTTTGCTCATTATAAGAAGTTCAGTAATGTTTCTGACACTTCCTACTCAGTGGATCATTGTGAGTTTGTGTTCATCGCAAACTTAGTAAATCAATATCCCATAACAATATTACATATATATTATTTATTACACTTTTGCAAAATAGACTGCTTTAAAGGGGAGAAAACAAGGCAGTATGAAAGGTGTAGGATGTTTGTCTTCTGGAAAGGTGAGTGTTTGGGGAAGGTATTTTGGAAGTTTACAGACACGGTGATTTCACTATGACAAAAGGGTTTCATCCTTTATTCCTATTCTGTTTTTTCCTGCGTTCTAAGATTTAGAAGGGTTATGCATAACAATATTGACTTAAAAATGATCCAAAGGAAATGAGCACAGTTAGTTTTTGGAACACACTACCTGAAAGAACCTGATCTTATCTCCTAGATGCTAACAGGATTTCTTCAGGGCCGTGTGTATACTTTGCATAGGCACACGCTGGAATCTAATGGAAGGAGGCTCAGAAGGCTTTCAAGAATTAATTCAGCTCCAGCACATAGAAGGTTCTGAATATGTACCCTTTGAAACAGCAGCAGGAAGGACTCTCATTTCATACTGAATACCCCTTGGTGTTTGTAAACTTCAGATGTAGGTATTGCTGTGGCAGCTGGAAGTGATGCGTATTTGAGTTATCCATTATATATTACTCCTTTTGACTTCAGAGGAAGAAGCTAAAAGTAATCATGGAGGGGTTTTGGATGTGGACTTAAGCAATATTATTGAGCAATCACTGTGTGCCTATTTGTTTCCATGTCCTTCCCCACTCCCCTATCCTCTTTCTCTTTACTGAGCCTGAGAGTTTCCTGAGCCTCTAGATAGGATACTTAAAATAATTACCATATAACCTTTTCATTCAGGCAATTCTTATTGATCGTGCTTTTTTGTTGTAATGGAAAGATGGAAAAAAAAAAATGCCAGTCTTTTTCCCCTTCTTATCCCACATGCCCAGTGTGCATATGTTTTTTCAGAGAATACAAGGTGCAGGCCAGCTACTGCTGTGTTCATAAATATTCATACCTATATAGATGAGGGGTGGGGGGAATAAGTGACAGGTTAGCATAAATTAAGTATTCAGCAGAACTCAGCAACTTCAGGATTAAAATGGGAATACACAAGATACAGGAAAACCAAATAAAAAATATTTGAAAAGAAAATACTTCCCTATATTCCACCCCAAAAAACCCATAAGAAAATTAAGCAGTATTCCTTATATTTCTTCCAGAAAGTAGTGTGTTCTAGTATTAGTCTTTAAGGACATCATAACATTGAAACAGAATATTTATTTAGGAAGTGGCATTCTACAGTGCTCTTAATTTACTCAGGGTTTAAAACAAGAATTGTAACATCCTGTTATTTAAAATACATAGATTTTGCTATCAAATTAATACAGTTGTATAAGAAAAAAAAACCACAAAAAAGTTTTCTTTGCAAGATTGATTCCAGACAATTTGCTTAAGAGAGTTACTGAGGACCAAGATGCTTCTTTGCCGTCTATACAGGGCATGTTTTCTGAGTTTTGACTGGATGACTTGAAAGGAATAATGAGACAAGAATTACTTCTTTACTTTTCAGATGGTATTGAATAAATACATGCTTTCAAGCATTTTAACAAAGAAGATTTGTAGACAGATAAATATATATATGTCCTGGTATTATCGAATTGTCAGTTTAAAAGTACAGCTGCTATTTGACTTTTCCCCAATTGTTTCAATATGTTTAGGTGAATGTTAGATTTATATTTTCTCCAGGTTTTAATAAAAAAAAATGTTTAGTATACTTTTAACACATTGGAAACTGTCAAAATGGATGTTAAAAAACCCACCCAGTTGCTAAGTCAGTTATATAAATATTTTAGTGTTCTAGTATGCTCAAATGAGCGTGTTCATTCAAAAGTCCATAGTCAATTTTTCAGGTGTCTTCAGCTCTAGAATGTGTATCTGGTCTAAGAAAAATGCTGACGTTGATACAATTGAGATGGCTTTGTATTGGTTGTAAGAACTGTAGCCTGTACAAATTTGTTACTTTTTAGTTACATCTACAGCTCATGTGTCTTCAAAATTGCAAATAATAGGTTTATGAAGAGCACAAAGAGCTAGGAATGAAACTGAAAACTTAGGTAACTTATGGGGGAAAAAGCCTAAGTATTTTGGCTCACTTTTTGTAGAAATAATTCTGTTGCATCTGTGTTTGGGGGTTCCATTATTATCAATTTCAAGAATTGAAATGCTGATATAGTGAAACCTGTAAGAAAACTTTTGATCAGTGGTATTTCAACTAAAAAACTATAGCAGAGGTGAGCAGGAGCACGTTTTTGGTGTTTTTTCCTTTACCAAAATAACAAATAAACCCCAGGAAAAAAAAAAAATCAACCCCTTTGGCTCATTAAGTCCCAGTTTAGTGGTAGTTAACGTATGATGTAATTCATGTTGCCGGTTTTGCAGTTGAAAAAAACAGTGTTTTGCAATCTCTTTCTCAGGTATGAAATAAATGGCAAATTTAAGCTAAGTGAAGGTTAAGAATAGATCCTCCAAATTTGAATAAATCACATTAATCAGTGTGCTATCATCTCTTTTCTTATCAGCTTAGAGGAAGTTGTTAGGAAGCGTAAATCAAGTCTGTCATTCTTGTGTGACAGCTTGAGAAACAGCTTGATTTACAGTGAAAAATCATACCGTGAAACCTCTGTATTCAAGTCAATGATTATTAATATCCAGGGTGGCTAAGAATTTTAGTTTCAAAGCTTGTCTTTTGAAAGCCTATTGACGTACTCGGTTAGGGAACCCTGCTGAGAGGTCGAAGTTGGGAATGTGAAAAATATCTTTCAGTTATGGCTGGTTATGGCTTTTGCTTTTTCTAAGGTCAGCCACATTTTATCAAAATCAACTTCGGGAGGGAAAGAAGACATTTTAAAAGCCCTTGTTTTAATTTGTACTGATTTGTTTTGAAATATTCTATCACTGTCTGAAAGAAAGCTTAAAGTTTGAATGAGAAATGAAACTATTCACTTTAAAGAAAGGCAACAGATTTTCAAGCAATTTTCTTACAGTTCAATTGGGAAACAATTTTAATCTGATTAATCCAGAACTTCTTTGGAATTTTGGTGGTTTTTTGTGTTTTAATTTTTGAGAATTGGAAAAAGTATTCAGTATTGTTGCATACATCCTTTCAGTCATCAGCTTTTCCAATATAAATCTGTTTGCGTTCTAGTTAGGGGATCATAGTTTCAAAACAGTACTTGAGCCTTAGATCAATATCTTGTACAGACATCTGAACATCCACAGGTACTCTTTGAACACTATCCCACTTTCTTTTTTTTCACTTGAGAACTAAGTCTGTCACTGGTACATACAGGGAACAGCCCTGAAAGGTTCTAAAAACGAAGTGCCACAAACCCCCCCCAGAGCTCATGTTTTGAAAATTCCCCTTTTCTTTTTAAGCTGAAGCTTTCAGGAGGTGGCAGGGGTATGTGTGTTTGTATTTTGCAAAGCAGCCACTTCCCTCATTTATGAGGAGGATGTGGATGTCCACCTGGTAACACAGAAAGAAACCTTTACAGAAAAGAAAATAGATGGAAATAGAATAAGTAGGTCGGGTTTTGCAAAAGCAATTCATTAATGCTACAGTTTCTGAAAGCCATGTGCCTCCTGTTGGCCTCTTGGTGTCTTTCATCTTCAAGAACCACTTGTTTGAAAACCAAACAGTTCTAAAGAGAAGACTTAGTTATGCCTTGGGTCGGACACTGGTCCCAGCAGGAAGGGTGTGCCTCCTTGTTTTCTGGTGACATCCATGGGCACACACAGTGGGGTTTAGTCTCATGCCCTGATACTACTTGGTATCTATTATGATGAATATGTTATATAGAGGTTTTTTCATTTTTTTTTTTCCTGCTTACTTAATCCTGTCTTCAAACATGCTGTTTAGTCAACACAAGACTCTTCCGAGTTCATTTTCTACAGAGCCGCTAATGCTTTTCTTGTTGGTGGGCTACAGTAATCATGAGGCCCATACCACATTGGGTTTTACCTTCTTATCTTCTCCATGAATTCAAGTTTTTATTTGACATCATCAACAGCTTTATACTTCATTCTGAATCAGTCTTTCTATAGTAGACTTTTCTCACAATCTTTAACCATTAAATAGTGGTTTCAGTGGGACTAGAGCCTCTCTACAGAGAGTGGAATCTTGAAAATAATTTTGGCAAATTTTCCAAAGAAAATGCTACAATTCTTTGCATAGTCTTGTATCTTTTTTTTGAATGGAGTTGTACTGAGGTAAATACAAGACACAGTTAGTAGTACAGATGTGTCAGCCTAAACTCTTTCTTTAGATTTCATGTATACCCTTTATGTTTTCTTATTTATGCATAATTCAGTGCATGTCCTATATGTAATCCCAATGAGGTATTTTAGTTGAAGTAGTCAGAAAATCATTTTTGCCTGACACTTTCGCCTGAGGAAAAATCTATTTTCCCCCTCTACTTTTCTGAAATGATATTTCAAAACATTTCAAAATATCCTTGATATAAAGAGTAGCTTCAAGTTGAAGTGTTTATTTGAAATAAAAAAGAAAAAGAACAAAAAAAAAAAAACCCACAGCAAAACATTTAAAGGTGCAAACAAATGTCAGAACATCACTGAGATATTCAACTGATGTACACAATAACGCAGTGAAGTGAGAAGTGCTTAATTGCACTCACTGCCTACCCTTTACTAAGAATTACTGTTCTTCATAACTCTTTTCCAAATAAACACTGTGAGGTGTGTTTATTGTGGCAGACACACTTATGTAAGCAAAAATATTTTAGGAAACCTGTAATATTTACAAACCAGTAATACAGTTTATGTGTGTATTAGATTACAATAACCAGTAATAGCTTGTGTAAAAGTACTTGTTGGTAGTTCATTTTACATGGCAAAGTGCTCTTGAATGTTGTTACACAAAGTTTGTTGTAGTATTAGAAGATTTTAACGATTATCTGTCAAAATAATTGATTTTGCTGGAGGCTGAGGACCTCCTACTTGGTACAGAACCAAAAAGTGTTTTTATTATCTGCCATTCTTTAGTACTAAGCTGCTACTAAAGTCATCTGGCAGAAACTGACCCGTTAAACACCGTGCTTAAGTGTGCATGGTCTGCTTCATTCTCTTGCTACAATGAAATGCCACATCTTGAAAACCAAGTAATACATCCTTGTTCCTTGTCATTATAACGATGATAATTAATTTGGATCAGTTCAGTGAGTTTATTTTGGAGGACAGCTTTAACCTCAATAAAACTCATTACCATAAAGATGGACCATAGGTAGGCTGTGGTTAAAGAGGCCCTAAATACAAAAGAAATGCCTTTGAAATACCCAGTGAATTCAATTAATCCTTTTCTTGAAAACTTCCAAATTGCTTTTAGCCATTCATGTCGACTGCACAGAGCAGTGTCTGAGGTGGAACAGCAGCGCTTTTTCTCTTGTCTGCTTAAGTGCTGGGTTTTATCTGTCATGTTAGGAGATACAGGTTGTTTAGAAAAGGGATGTGAGCACTGAATGGCATGCAAAGGAACACACCGCCCAGCATTTTCGAGGTGTACATCTCTGTATCATTGAAAAATGGGGGAGGAAAACAACTTGGTACCATGTTCCTTGGGTTGGGACTGCAGTAATAACTTTGCATGTGAAAGTACTATAGCAAAGTTAGCTTCCAGTGGTCCCAGGTATCTGAGAGGGCAAAGACTCTTTCAAAACACTAATGTCCAGAGTTACTGAAGGTGCAGTACTGGAAAGTAAAAAGGGTATAGGACGGGGGACAATGGTTTTAAACTGAAAGACAGGGAGACTTAGATATTAGGAGGAAATTCTTTTCTGTGAGGGTTGGTGAGACACGAGAACACGTTGCCCAGAGAAGCTGTGGCTGCCCCATCCCTGGAGGGGTTCAAGACCAGGCTGCAGGAGGCTTTGAGCAACCAGGTCTAATGGGAGGTGTCCCTGCCCAGGGCAGGAGGGTTGGAACTCAATGATCATTAAGGTCTGTTCCACCCGGAAGCATTCTATGATTCTCTATGTTAAAAGGATTACAAAGAGTCATAAGGAATGGCTGATGAAAGTAGGGAAGAATTTTCCTGGATGTCTTCTACGAATGTGTCAGTTACTCCACAAGAAAGGAAAGTTAGCAGTGTAATTAGTGGGTGGGTATTTGATCATTACCTTTTTTTAAGCTATTTACCTATTGTGAAAGGGTAAAATTTAGCTAGCAACTGAATTAAGGTGTCACTATATCAATATCAAAAAACTGTAATCAGAGAGCTGCTAACCTGGCTACGTCCTGTGCTAGCTCACAGAATGGGAGAAGCAAAGTTTCTATAGCTTGTCACCAACCCAGATTCACTGAACAGATATTCAGCTAACAGAGCTGAAAGCTCACAGCTAAAGGACACTATCTATGTGGAGGTTGGCCATAGCTTCATACCACAGCCGTGGCATTTCAGCCTAGGATTAGAGGGCTATTTTCCCTTCTGCAGAACAGAAGGTTCTTTCAAACCAGGAATCAGGAAACGGAGTAGATGAGTTCAAAACTAGAAAGCAGCCAGAAACACCCACAGCCAAGAGCTCCCTATTCAGCTAGAAGCAAGAGTAACCTACACAAGTGAGAGGGAAGGAGAGAAACAGCCAGTTGGGAATTTATTATTCTTGAGAAGTAAGAAGGTTAAGAGATGTTAAGTTGGCAACTACTGATACACCAATGGGAGAGGCTGAAGGAAGGAAAGCTAGTGAGGGATGGAATAAAGCCCCCTCATTTCACTAAAGGATATGCAGAATTGATGTTCTGCGTTTAGTTGGAGCCTACAGTTGTTTTTCTGTATGTTTTCAAATGTCTTTAATATGGAAAAAAAGATTTGTTCAAATATTTGCAGATATTCAGGGTTACATATATTAGTAATTGATTTTTCTTTTTAAGCAATTTTTTGTTAGTTTGTCTTCAGATCGCTGGCCTCACAAATTTGGATTCTGTGTTGGGTACATTTTACTCTTTAATTTTAGGTTTAGTCTGTTATTCTTTTGGTGACCGCTTCCATTTTTTCCCATAGAACTCCTACTGTAATTCAAGGTAACTCAGTTTTTACATACATCTGTCACATTGCTTGCAGATGCACATAGGTTGAGATGTTCCTCAGAACGTTCATTTTTACATTTACATTATTTTTGCCTTTTCCCGTAATTTCTTTCTGTGTTTCTGACCTTGAATTTGAAATGGTGAAGGTTGGAAAAATCGAGCTTATAATAAACGTTACACTGAAGAAATAAGGCTTGAATCCTGCAACAGGTAATAACTGTGTTCTGCTTTATAGTGCCTCTTTCTTGCAGTCCCTAGGGAGTTCTCGTGCTTGATCATGAGCGGGAATGGTTAATGGAGAAGAAGGAAAAATAGCGTGTTTCTGACTTTCCTGCAGAATTAGCCTGTGGTAACCCTTGCTGCGCTGTGACAGAAAGGGGAGGGAAAAGCTGAAATCCAGCACATCAGGAGTCTCCTGTAGCCCTTTGTCTCCCTAAGCAGCCATTGGGAAATAACATTTGTTTTTTTTCTTAGACTTTATATAAATGTATTGATGCAAAGCTGCGTTTTGCCTCAAATAATACATTTGTTTTCCTTTTGGTGACTCTTGTTTCTCTCAGTTTTGTTTAGTGACTTATGTCTTGCTATAAAGGCTTTAATTCCTACTTGGGAGCTGATTGAGCTTCCGTGGAACCAACTTGTTCCTAAATTCTGCAATTTGGATGTTGCCAAGAAATTTCTATGAGTCTTTGCCATGGGAAGTTTAAAAAAAATTATAAAAAAAAAATAAAAAGGGACAGAAAACTTGAACCCATTTCCTGAAAACAGAAAGCATAGCAACCACAGTCAGAAACATTTAGCATTTTGGCAGCTGACAGCAGGACATACAAAGAATAACAAAATAGTCTATTGAACAGGGGAAAAAGAGATCTTCAAAAGACTTGTGTCCACAGCAGGGTGAAAAGCACAACAATCCCATTATCAAGGTTGTTAGGAAAAAAAAAAACATTTATTTTTTTTTTTTAATTCTGCTAATATACATGTTAAACAATATGCCAGTAACCTAGAACACAAAAAGGCATTCTCTGGCATCCTCTTTAGATGTCTCTATTCAGGCAGTCAAAGTGGTAGAGAAAAGAAACAAACGAGCAGTTCCAAGATCAGCATTGGAAACTACACCAGAAGAGACCAGTTAGGCTGGAAGGTCGGCTGTCCCACCTCTATTGATTCTGCAAAGAGGTGGCCGATGCATGAACCTGAGGTGACTTTCCCATTGTTGCACAGTGAAGCGGGGAAAGAAAAGCAAGTAAAAAGTTTTTTAAGACAGTGCCCTGTAACATTCATGATACGTCTATTTTACTCTGATTCTGTTAGCAGTAGATTAGTTGCTACAACTGTATGTGACCATTCCCAACTTTCTTAGTGTATTAGAATAATTAAGCTACCTTCCCTGTACCAAATGGAGCTATTTGTTGTTCCATTGTTTTTGCATTCTTTTAACATCGTTGTTTAGGGCTATGGCAGTGATGATTTTCAGATGTGCTATTGATTTTGTAGTGGAATTTCCTATTATTATGCTAATATTTTACCCTTATTTTTGGTGTCCATTTGCCTTCCAAGAATTTGCAGGGATATGAAAAGAAATTTATATAGAACATATATTTTTGTGAACAGAAGTTTCCAAAATGTCTGATGTGCAATATATCCTGTGATATTAAGAAAGATGAGTGCAGAAAAAGTTCACGTTGCTTAGTTACAGAAATGATAAACATCACAAACTTGCTGTGTTTGTTGCCATTCAGCGGGGCATTAAAGCACTACCAGAGGGTATTATCGTGGCATCGTATATTATACTTCCATGTTTACCTAAAGACATGTGTTGTTTGAGCCTAGCTTTTCTTGAGTGTACCTTTTGACCAGACAGGGTGTATTTTATTTTTGTATTTGAATGGCCCATGTGCTCTGTACTCCGTAGTTGCCTACTAGAAAGTTGGATTATCATATTCTTTTTGTCACAGTGACTGCCGTTTTCCTGAAATAGGAAATGGGAGGGGGAAGACGCGCTATAGGAGATGTGTGTGCAAATATGATTGACTTTGGACCCAGCTTTGCTAGACCCGATGCTGATAATCCAAACTTCAGTCTGCATGCAGATTTCTGCCCTGTGAGGAAATGGTGTATCCCTTTTACAGAGAAGTCAGGAGAAGTCATGTTCTCTGGGAGACATTCAGATGCAGGTTACACCCACGCTCCTGGATTACTGGTCCTGGCTTCTAATAGCAAGAATTATTGTAATTATTCTTTTCTTCCTACTTCATAGGACAAAGCAATCTGTGGAGACTGTCTGACTTAAACATATACTTGTTATATCTAAAGTAGTAGAACAAAAGTATACGATCGTGCTATATGAACAATATGTCAGCACTGAAAAAGTCTATTTCATATTTTTCAAAAGTCACTGCCCTGAGAGGGGGTAGGCCTAATACAGCCATTTTACGTTTCCAATCATTAAATATTCTTTTTTTCTCCTATTGGTTAACTTAGGCAATGGTCAGTGCTCCTTTGGACTTGGACAATCAATAGCCTTTTTGTGGCTTCCTTTCCTCTTCTGTCACCATGGAAGAGCCAATTGCAGTTTTAGTAGCGTGCTCTACTAGTAGAGCTTTTAGTAGAGTTTGCTCTCTTTCCGCTCCATGATTTCGGATGCTCAGATCGGACAGGAAGAAGAGACAGGAGAATGTGAAACTCCCGGATACATATTCCATGGAATTTGTGGCACTGTAGTTGATTAGTATGCTTTTTTTTTTAATCCCCCTAGCTCTATTAAGTCAAGGTTTTTTGGGGGGGCTGAAACTTCCAGAGCAATTTCCCAGACCATATTAATTGATGTAAAATAATGCAGAAAGATGCATGTGCCATTGTTTTCTCCAGGTGTATATATACCTGTACCCTAGAACCCTGTCCTGTCCTGAGGCTTACATCCCGCTCACTCGGACTCTATAGATGCTTGGGTTTTGCTTTGGTGCTTAAAACAAACCCCTTTCTAAAACAAACCCTATATTGCCGCCATCACACCCCCCCCCCCGGGAAGACTGAAACCATTTAATTTGAGGATGAATAAGTTATTTCCTCAGAGCTTTCATTGTACCTGCTAATCTCTTCTCTGTGTTTAGAAAACAAAGCTGATTTATAAAGTTGAGTAATCCTAGAGGCTCAAATAGCTGTTGTCATTCGTATTGTGTGCTTTTGCGTTGTGTTCAGACATATACCCCATTGCAGACATTTGAACGGGGGCTTCTTAAGTTTTGTGTAAATAGTCTGTAGTTTGTGTTCTTTGTTATATTCATTTTGGAGCTTGGAGATGAATTGAGACATATTAGCAAAATGACTAGTCCTCCCCTGAGAAGCTGACGTTCATGGATTAGTTCTAAACCATTCAGCAAACACCAAAAAATTACGCAGTAACTCTCAATGGTCAGTTTGCGTTTGGATTTCTGGGGAAACGTGATAGTGTATGCACTCAATGAGAATGGGAATTCTAGTGGCTGTTAAAGTAGGCTGATAAAATTGCCTCAGGCTTCACTTACTGTAAGTCCTATTGCTACAGTTTCTGACATCAGTAAGTTATCTCCCACTGACTTTACCATGCAGCATAAAATTGTAGGTTAGCAGCACCTACCTGAGCCATTTTGGATAATGCCAGTCTCCATTTTAGAGAATTAATTGCCATTGTTTGCACTAGATGGTCCAGGTTTCATGAAAATATGAAAATACTGCTTTGTGGTAACATAAGGATTTTGGGGATTCTTTTTTAAACAGATTTAGAGGCTGGATTCATCCGTTCATTCAAATTGCATTTAGAAAAGTATTTTTCCTCACCTCCCTATTAAGCAAATAGAGGAACTCTGCAGAGCAAGATCATGTAATGTACGTGCTCTTAACTCCTGGTTTCTCTTTGATTTTTAGAGGAAACCTAGATACTGCAAATTAGGCAATATGACTAGCTCCTTAAGGCTCATGCTTTGTTTTAATAATATAAAGCAATTGGAAAGAAATGCTTCATAGTAATTTAAAGGTTTTTAATCACAGTGATTGAAAGGCTATTGCTATCAGGGTTGGTCACTATTCTGAAATATTTAAGAGTAATGCCATTTCTTCAGTCATAGTACTAGATGTACAGCAAACAAAAAGAAATCTTTACTTTGGAAAGGGTGGCACTTTGAAAATGGTGTTGAAATCTGGATTCTTTCACATCTTTCTTGGTTTTAAATTTCACGGGATAGGGTCAGTAAAAGAACTGATAGGGTTTTGTTGATACGAATGTATATTGACTTTTTAATTTGATATTTGAGCTAATGTGGATTTAGGATACAACTCTAATATGAACGGCAAATTCTTTGTCTTCTCCTTCACCTTTACTCAAAGTTATCCATACATTTATACATGAATTATTATATTTATTATTATATTTTCACTTGCTGCTCTACCATATCTTTTGTTGTTGAAGGTACCTGCCATGGCAACTGGCAGGATCTGTAATGAATTCTTAATACATTTCTAGAGTTCCCTGCATACCAGGCTGGCTTGCAATAAATTGTGTATGTGATATATCTTTGGGAAGCATGAATGAATTTTGCTTGTGTTCAAAGATGACCACAGACCATGTTATAGAGTTTGCTTCATATGTTAATATTGCTATCTTTTAGCTGGACTTATTTGTTAAGACTCAGCACTGTGATGCTATAAGTGACCCAGCATGTGGTAGGCCTTGGATGGTTGCAAAGGGAGCTCATATCTTGATTGTAAAATGATATGTAGGTTTGCCCTTTTCCTCCTGGAAAACAAATTTATTCCTTGCTTTGGATAGCTCTGCTGCAAATTACATGGGGAATTGCCTACTGCTCCTTTTTTCTTGGCAGCTTAGGTGACCTTTTGCAGTTTCCAAGAGTGAGGTAATTAGATATTTTAAAGACTGAGGTCTTGAACCTTAGTTCATATTAAGAGGAATGAATACAGTCAATGGCAGGCAAATTCAAGGTGCTCTTAATAGCAGGATATAATTCCCCAAGGGCTGGTGGTTTCATACACAGGAAAATGATATTGTTGTTGCTCAGGTATGAGAGTGAGTGAGAGGGCAGCCTATTACTGAGGTCAGCCCAATAAATGCCCTAGGAAAGCACGTAGTGCTGCAAGGATGGTGGGGTGTGGAGGAGTGAAGGGCAATGTGACTCAAATAGTTCTCCCTTGCAAATTACCTTCACTTGACTAATTGTGGATCCATATCTCTGAGGGAGAATGTGTCAAGTTAACATTAAAGAACAATATGTAAGGTGTTTCAGATGGAAATACCAGTGGATAATATAAGCGCTCTTGAAAGCCTGTTTGTCCGTATGTACCCAGAAGGAAAAAAAAATTCAAAAGCAGAATCTTTGGAAAATAATTAGAAATTGAATTTATTAGTACCCTAGAGGCTATAGATTCTGAGGCAAGTACCTCCATGAGTTACAAAGCAGATATTAGTCTCAGAATTATTCCTTAGCCTTCAGTTCTTTTCCTGGAATTTAATGACTACTTTCTGTGAACATACTGGTTTTCTTGGTTTTGTGCTTCACTTATGGCTGAGTATAACTTTCGTGGTCAAGGGAGAGAGGTCAGAATCTTAGTATAACACCGGAAAGTGGGCTTCCAAATGCCAGCCACATTCAATTATAGTTTTCAGTTACATTTCATACATTTCATGTATTTGTTTTAATACTAATTATCCGTGATAATTCAGTTCTGAATTTTCTATTTTATAATATTACAAGAATATAAACATCTTAAAAAATAGAATATAAACACTCTAAAACATTAGAAGTAGACTTAATTCTGTTTCCATTAATGTAATAAGATGTAATCGTTCACATCTAGTAACTACAAAGTTTTATTTTTACCGTACGTAGTAAGAAATTATGATATGTAACATGTAGGGATTCCAAGAATGTTTTAATATTGGTGACATAAAATTACCCAGATTTGTCTTACTAAAGTACTCTTGCCCTTAGATATTATATGTTAAGCTACTTAAAGAGCCAGTGAGGAGTTATTGAGAAAATATTGCCAGTTGTTGGCACTCTGTCCATCAGGTCCTTGAACCATATTGTTTGAGTTAGCAAATGACTTCAAAGCCCACAGAGTGGTTTTAGACATCAAGGAAAGATTTTTTTAACATAGCTGTTAACTACTAATTTTATTATGCAATCAAACAGCTTTCAATAGTATCAGACTGATACAGTAGTAAATTTGTCCATAAACAAGAAATTGACTTTGTACATCTATTTGTATTGTCCTGGTATCCACCTTTGTTCAGCAGTCAATTAAAGAGTATTTTCTCCTCGTGTTCTTTGTTGCCATAATTACTTTGTCAACAGCGTGATTTAATTCTAATGAAAGCCCATTTGTTCCTTCTTTTTGCCATATCCTCTCGTGTTTAATGCTTTTCAGTCTGTGCTAGAAAGGTTGTCCCCTGTCATTCCTTCAAATGAGGTGGAAGTTATCCAAAATCCCTCTTGCTGTAGAAAGTGGCCAATATTTCATGAGACCAGGTATCTCCAAGTAATATTTCTTACCAGGCTGCTGGCTTCTTGCTGTGTTCTTCTGCCTTTTGGCTTTTTTCACTTTAAATACAGAAAGTCACCCCAATGGGAGATGGCTTGCATGTGCTTACTCTCCAGTAATCTTCTGAATTCCTTTGCTTAATCTGCTATCTCTGAGGTGTTACCGAGGCATTTGATAAATGCGAATGTGGATCCTTGTTCTCTGAGCCTGCAAGTTAGTCCAATTCCAGTCACTTCTGATGTTTTCACTTAAAGAAGGTAACACTTGTTATCTGTGTTATCTCTCTGTGGCAGAGTATCATTTCTGCTTTCAGGAATCCACAGTGAAGTTTATTTGTTGTCTTTGGGAGACACAACTGCAGTGGGAACAGCGGTGTTTGTACTGAACCCTAAAATAAAATGGAGAAATGAGCTTTTATTAGCTTTTTAGGACACATTTGTAATGTAATAGAATAATTCTGCCGTGGCTTATGATGAAATTTGCTGGGTGGATAATGACAGAATTTGAAAGAAGACAGTTCTTAGACAAAAAAAAATTGTTGGTCTGTCAGTCATCTCTTTAGTGTTCTGTTATCTTTAAACACTGTGTTTTTTTAATAGCAACTATGACTCGTGAGGTGTGCCTTCTTAGGCTGGTGGTTTGATATGTAGCAGTAGCACAGTTCTGCAGTGTGTCCCCCCTCCCTTCCAGTCACTGTGTGTCAGTTCAGTTTGAAGAGTGGGTTTCATCTGTGTTCAAACTGGGCTTCAGAGGAAATGAATCCAGAAGCTCTAGCTTAAGTATTTGTTAAGTGCTTCCTAATCTTTAATGGGTTTATAAGGTCTAAACCACTGGTTTGGCCCCTGAACGGCTTCAGACCACATGATATAGTTGGAACACTGGATCAGGGGCCAGACAATGATGTGGTCCCGAGCGGTGTAGCATCTGTAGATGAAGAAGCCTCAGCACAAAGAGCTTTGAGCTGCTGAGCAGTTTCTTTTGCTCCAAATTGCTTTCTCACGCGGGCTTAACCTGAGAAACAGAAGGTTTTAGTTTCTGTCACCGTGCATTCATATTCAGCCATTCAGTAATATTTTAGCTTGACGGCATCATTTATGGAATAATTAAAAATACTGAGAAAATACTTGTGCTCACCTTTGCTCTTGGAGAACTTCTTTTCAGCAGCCCTTGTATCCTGGATAACACAGAAATAGCAGCAATTTTAGAATCTACTAATAAAGACTAGAATCCTTAGAAATGGTTATATCATGACAGGCTTCTCTGATGAGAGTAAATGTCTGATCTGAAGCAAGAATATTTACTATGGAGGTCAATTGGATTTAAAACTCATATTTTATCAGAAAAGTCTTCAGTCAGGGAAAATACCTAAGTGGTGTTTTATTTATTGTCCAATTGAACGGGCTCAGAGATTGTCCTGGTTTTGCCTGTTTTGATCTGTATAATACTAGTTTCCCTGTTTTATAGCCTCGTGAATACCGTGGATGCTACTATTCCTCAGCCCCAAGGACAAACTGAAATGATGTTAAATTATAAAGTATCTGACCTTGGTACATTTTCTGTACATGAGCAGAAGAGTTAAGACAGTGATGAAGGGTTTAGAAGAAGAAGAAATCTAATATGTCTCTAACATAGCAGAATGGCTGTGCAAAGAGGGCTTTTAAGCAATCAAGGCCACGCAAGCTAATTTGTGACTGATAATACAAATTATGTGCAGTTTGTTTCAGATTGTTTAAATTAACTCCAGGGATATTTTTAGGGCAACTTTGGTTTAATGAAAAATATTATTAAGTCATTAATCAATGAAAATAGTTATTTAATTTTGTGTGTATGTAAATTATCATATTCATGTACCACCATTATTATCCTTTAAATAATATCCGTATTCGGGATTATATCTGTTTGGTTAAACTGCTCGAGTTCCTCTTAGTAACTTCTCTGCTTTGCTTGCAGGTCGTATATAAAAATAACGATGTCAGGTTGGAGTTGTCTCGACTTGCCAAGCAAGGAGATCCTAAAATGAAGATTCATGGGGTTGTAGCATTTAAATGTGAGAATGTTGCAACCTTAGATCCAATCACATTTGAAACACCAGAGTCTTTCATCTCTTTGCCAAAGTGGAATGCCAAGAAAACAGGCTCAATATCCTTTGACTTTCGTACAACTGAGCCAAATGGCCTGATTCTTTTCAGCCATGGAAAACCCAGGCACCAAAAAGATGCCAAACACCCCCAGATGGTGAAGGTTGACTTTTTTGCCATTGAGATGCTTGATGGCCACCTCTACCTGCTGTTAGACATGGGATCAGGTACTATAAAAATAAAAGCCTTGCAGAAGAAGGTGAATGATGGTGAATGGTACCATGTGGATTTTCAACGCGATGGACGTTCAGGTAAGATCCTTTTTTAAATATTCAGTATGGTTTTAGATGTTTTATCCAAGGGAATATAAGGGAAATGGAAGAAATCATTACTGTCAGGTAGCAGAATACAATGATTTGCACAATAAAATATCTTATGTTAACATTTATTGGGTAATCAGGTACTTAATCTTGCAAGTAAGTGTGCTGTGTACTTCAAAAACAAACAATAATCTCCCCCTGTGCTTGCTTACACCAAATAGCTGAAGTGGCAACTTTCAAGAATAAAAACAAAGCAAAAAAGAATTAGTGAAAGTAATGTAGGGAATAGATGGCCCACAGAAACAACACAGGCCTTCCAATCTTGTCAGCAGATCTCAGCATAATTAACTGATATGCTAATGAGTGGCTAACAAAACATATCAGCAGAAATTGAAATAATTGACTTGCTGTATTCTGCCAGTATGATTCCTATTCTGTAGTAGTTTACTTGAGAAATGATCAACGAAAAGGGTAAAAAAGAAAAAATTCATAAACTCTTCCTAATGGTACTTTATTGCATAAAATGTATTTAACTAGTGGAAGTGTCCTTGTGTTTCAGCTGCATCTGTTGTCCATATATATTGACTTGAGCAAATAATCGATATCTGTTAATAGAATGGATTTGTCCTTCAATGATATCTTTCCTGTAGTTCATGCCACGATTTGGGGCAGTGGGAGAATGTCTTTAATTCAGTCCATCAAAGAATTTCCCAATTAATACTGCTATGCAATCTGAAGTTTATGTACACTCTGAAATTGAGTGTTTAAAAACTGTAAACTATTCTTCTTTTGGATTTTGGGGGGTATCCCCCACTTTTTTCCTTCTGGTTGACTCCTTTTCTATTCCTGGCATGTATAATTTCTTTCTGAAACTTAACACCCCAAAAGTTATTGTTTTATGACTTACTTTCTTACTACTCACAAATCAGATTTCGGATCAAGAGAATCTTAGGTGCAGATTTAAATTGAAGATTTCAGTCAAATCCATGCTGAAAGTCAGACTAAATTCAATTCATCAGTCCTCCCTAGGATTATGAAAAATCATTACTTGATTCTTGGGCTGTGCATCTTCAAATTCAGGTGGTAGAGAGTTTGATTTTCTAATTATAGGATGTCAGTTGCTTATTTACATTTCTTGAGACTAAAAAAACCAAACTAACTCCCAAACCCAAAAACCACAAACAACAAAACACACAACTTCTCAAAATCCTCAATTGTGATTGAATATCCAGGGGTTATATTATGTATACTGCAATCTTCATTTCTGGCTTCCTTCTTAAGTACTGTTTCAGTGATTCATATAGAGCGTTAAATCCTGTAATAATCGTGCTTGTGGGACTCTACTGAAAGCAAAGTTTATTCTTACATCCAAAGTCAACACAACTGTAAAGAAAAGAAATAAATGCACAGGAATTGTTTACATTTAAATAAATGTTCTGCACTTTCATTGCTTCATGAAAGCTTTAGTTCACATGGGCCACTAAGAGAGTTTAGGGCATACTTTAATTCTTCAAACTGTTGATGGACATCAGCAAGAATGTAGATTAATTTTAGGAAGCAATGCACATATGGTGATCAGGACTGCATGTTATTTTTAATATTATATAGAATTATGGTAGTTTGTACAATTATCATGTAGTTTGTAGAATTATTGTAGCAGACTGGACTGGCCAGTCCAGCCCAAACCACAACAATTATAAATAATCAAATATATATATATGTAAAAGAAAAATGAATGCGGCTGATGAATTGCCTATGATCAAGATAGGTAAATTTTATTTAGCCTGTCACTCTTGAAAACTGACCATAGTACATTCCTAAAACATTGAACTATTACCAAAAATAATTAATACATATGTAGGCTTGTGGATTGACAAACTGAATTTTTGTCTGAAATCTGAACCAGACATCAAATATTTTCTGTGATTTTAATACATACAATAATACTTTATAGTACAAGTGCCAATAACAGAGGCAATATGGTTATTTTTCTTTATGAGCATATTGGCTGAGTAGTATCTCAGGTGGTCAGATTTACCTAAGTAAAAATTACTGCCTAAAAATTAAAATAAACAGTGAACTGTATGTTCCTATTTTCTTTTGATTGGAACAGGAAATACTGATGTGTTATGTTTCGATTATTTCTTCATGATTTATGCATGTCAGTCTATTATGCCTTTTTTCCATGAATAATAAAATCCACTTGTCTATTCTAGGAAGCTTTTTCATTTATTTTCTCTAGTCAAAACCAAACATACTGGCAATCATATGAATATGATCATGTTTCACTTGCTTACCTTCAGAATTTTTTTTTAATAAGACAATGAATACACCTTGTATTAAAAAAAAAGGCTTTTCTAAGACTGTCTTGTTGCTGCTGACAAAATAGTCCCCAGCCTATCAAGTACAAGGAAAAGATTCTCTGTTAATAAGTAGCTCAAATAACCAGTGTTTTGGATTTTTTGTTGTTTTTTTTTTTAAAGTGATATTTTGCGTCTTGCAATCTTTCACTCGTAGCCTTCAAATCCAATGCAGAGTGGCTCCCTCAGATAATAGAAAGCTGTGACATTTCTCAAGGAGCTTTGCTAATTTCCTTGACTTGTGTATTAGCTGGATCAGCAAGTACTCGGTTTATTTTTCATTTTTTGTGCTCTTCCAGACTCTTAGTCACAGGGAGCTTCCACTCTAAACTACTGACTTTGCCATTGTCCATCTGGGACTGCGGTGGGGGAGATTTAAGGAACGAGAGCGTGTTTTTGAACCGTACTTACCCAGGCCTCATTCACTAGTAGTTCTGCTGATCCCCTCAGATTTTGGAAAATGCAAGGAAGGGGGAACAGATGGTGCCCTTCAATTTCCTTTTGCTGAAGGAACTTTTGACCTATTGTTCTTATTGAAGATTTTCATCCTAGAATCCCATCCTGCTGCCTGAAAGACCTACTCTGAGTGCTTCCTTACCTAAAAAGCAGATCTTCAGTGAGAAGGAATGCCTAAGGCCCTTACTCCCAGTGTTAAGTCATAAAAGATTTAATATCTTTTCTGTTGGGCCATCTTTCTTGCTAGCAGAGGAAAGGAAACACACATTCTCCAGGAGTCTGTCTTGTCTTTGCTAAGTATACAGCAAAGGACATCAACCTGGTACCAGTTGCTGTGTCCTGTTGTGTGAGCTGAGTTCCCTTCAAGTATCCGTGGTTATTCTGAATTCCTGTGAAGGACAGTAGCTTCATAACTGCTTCCCATGTGTCCTTGGGCTCGGCCATGGGCTGTGCGCTGCCATCACAGTCCTCAGCACGGCTACGATGTTATGCTTTAGCACGTGAGATGTAAAGTGTGTTTTTCACTGTTTCTTAATAAGCAAAACGCATTTCACGCGCACAAAAAGAAACCAAATAGACCACATAAAGTAAGCGCGGCGATCAGAACAGTTGCGGTATCTTCATATTTAACTGATCAGGATTGAGACAAGGTTTAGAAATAGGTCTCAGTTTCTTATACACAGCCTCATGAAAGGTCAGCTTGCTGAGACAATGAATATGGTTGGAGAGGCTCATTAACTCACACCTAAGGGAAATGTTTGGCTGTTCTGCTCTTAACAGTACTGCCAACTCTGCAGTAAAAGAATTGGGGAAAACCCAACCCAAACTAAAAGAAAACAAATACCCTGTAGCGGCTCTAAAGGTCGTTGCTCACAGTTCTTCTTGTAACACAGTCGAGTTGATTTAATAACTGTTTTCTGAGACTTGAGTGTTGTTTAAAGTTTTGTTAAACTGTTTATCATATTCAAACATAACCTTGCAAGTATTTTTTGACTAAACCCCTATTCATCACTTGAAAATCATCATTAGACAGTGAAATCAGAGAAGAAACATTACTCTTCTAGTCAACTTCCAGTTGACAGTGTAAAACAGAATGTACCAGAATGTATT
>JAOTQQ010000023.1:9447486-9492157 GCA_026546715.1 Gallinago undulata
TGAAATCAGAGAAGAAACATTACTCTTCTAGTCAACTTCCAGTTGACAGTGTAAAACAGAATGTACCAGAATGTATTGAGAAGTAGGTAGCATTTAAAGGCTAAGTAGTCACTAAAATTTCAAAATAAAGTTAGCATTTCAGCTTAAATACCAGAAATTATGTCTAGACTATGTAATTAGAGTTTAACTATAAACAGTATCTCACTGTAAGTAGTGCTTTTTTGATCCATTATATGCATTGTTGTTGCAGGTTGTTTTTTTCATGTGTCCAGTCCTATATACTTCTTCCCCATCTATTCAACTTTTTGGTAACTGCCAGATTTGCATGGTCCTATCTCAGCAAACATTAATAGTTTACATATTTGAGATAATGGGTTTATCTTGCATTTTAAGGAAAATTCTTCGAATGATCCTGTTATTGTTTTTCATTTATTTGTGAGCTCATAAAAAAATTGAGATGAGGTGACCTTGAGAGTTCCTCTATTTTAATCCTCCAATGAAAGTATGATCTAACACATTTGCATCAGTCTTGTCAGCTGTGTGATGAGTTACCCCAGCAGCGGGCACTGTACAGTCTTCCCATGTAATCATTCAGAAACTGAATATTTCTGTATGTAAAACAAGCCATTTTGTCCATCATTTCCTTTTTCATAAGCACAAAATAAACCACGCTTTCTTTCCTGTGTCATAGCTCCATACAATTTATGATTTGAATGCTCTTGTGTCAGTCTCCAGTTTCCTTCAGAGACTAAGAAATCCCAGCTGCTTCCTATCATTCTATGTTGTGTTCTGTAGCTATTGACCATTTTATTGCCATCTTCTTCAGTCCCCCCAGCTGATCTGCATCTTTCTCAGAGTTCAAGGTAAACCTTACCAATGCTCACTAAAGTGGTACTGTCTTCTCTGTACCTCCCATTATATTTCTTATTTTGCTCATATGTATGTTTTTGTTGACTTATATTCTTGACTGTTCCTTTTGAAGAACTGCCCGCTTCTCAGTTATCCTTTCAGTCAGTAATTCTTGCTGAAAATCAAAATGTCATTAGTTTTTCTCACTGTTCCTCCAATACATAAAAATATTTCTGAACATTTAAATTACATTTTGCTCTCTGGTGAAATGATGTAGAATCACAGCACCTGTAGGTCACTATAGGACACTTATATTTCTGAGAAAAGATAAAAGTGAAAACTGACTACCTCCTCAAATGTTCCTTAAACATGCTCATAAAGATGCACAAACACTATGCAAACCTTTGCTTTATCTTGTTATATATCTTCTGATAGTAGGGAGACTGTTTGTAGTAGTAGTACTTGCCAGCCCTTCTAAAATTCATGTTTCAAGTCTCATGTGAGAGTTGGATCTCCTGAGACCTCTACCCCAAAGAGCTTTTACTGAAGGTCCAAACTGCTCAGCTCTTTGTTCTGGCCATGTTGTTGGTTAACCTGTCAAACCAAAAAGGAACAAAGTATGTAGCTCCCACAGGTCTCCATTGCTAAAAGAGAAACCTAAATTTCAAGATACATTCAAGTAGGAGAATGATCTTTTTCTGACCTGCCTCTGCTTAAAACTCACATTTTAGTATTTATGCTATAAAAATTCTGAATTTTGTGTTCTCGTGCACCACTCCCACCAGTGTTTTTGTCCGGAATCTGTGTCATGCTGACTGTGGAAATAGCAAATAATTTTCCTTTCTGTATGTATGTATGATAAATACAATGTGGTAAATGATTCTTCAGTGTCTTTTGACCATCAATCCACTTTTAATAGTGTGTCCAGCAGATGTGGCTGGTACATTATAACAATCTGGTGGCCTATATCATGTTTTGATTTATATTTTGCTTGCTTTTGCACCCATATAGAATGATTAGGAGTCACTTCGTGAAAATTTACATGAAGATTATTTTTTCGAGTTATTTTACTTAGTAAATAAAATTAAGTTTGGTTAACAGAGGTATGTTCTCTGACTCTGTGTACTAAATTTAGTTATCTGTCTATTCAAATTATAAAAATTCAATACTTCATTACTTTTTAAAAGTACAACAAAGAGGATCTTTACAGTCAATTACAGTTTCTTTGTTCAGACACTTTGCAGAAACAGAACTTTATTTTAAGCTTAATTTTGTTTGTTTACTTTTTAAACTTAAATGGAAAAGATAATTCTGCTTTCCCGCGGTTCTATATACGTCCTTTCTCCCTCTCTTTGTAACATGCACACATTTTGAGGTAAGTGTCAGTGGCATTGATTTTTCCCTCTAGGAGCACATGGCTATCTTCTTAATGATTGCCTGTTTGGCAGCTGATGAGAGTATTTCCTTCTGCTCTTAAAGAAAAAAAAGTCTTCTCCAAAGCCCACTGAAAGTGGGTGAGAGTCTTTTGGAATGCTGTGTCTTTGGATCCAAACCAAAGACCCGGATTTGCCTCCCAGGTTACGACCTATCAATGCAACCTCAGCCTTAATGCTTTGAAGCACATAGCAGGTAGTGAAGAGATTTTTTTTTTTTTTTTTTTGCTTGGTGTTGCACAAGCAGGATGTTTCTGAAGATAAGTCTGAAATACATTCCCCCTTCCCCAACAAGATTAGTAAAGTGATTTTGACTTTTTGACTTTTTTTTTTATATTGTCACCGTGCAGTATTGTGCGTATACGTTTTCACATTGTTCATTTCCTGACAGTCTTTGTACTACATTTTAATTAAAATAATGAAGTGTATCTATTATTGTTTAGCCATACAAATGGAATACCGATGTTTCATGTGTGGATATTCTCTAGGACCTAATGGGTCATTTAGATTAATGAGTAAAACAGCAGTACCAAGATCTTTTAAATACATTGAAAATCATGCATTTTTTTGTCATTTCTTTTTAGGGACCATATCTGTGAACACATTACGTACACCATATAATGCACCAGGGGAAAGTGAAATCCTTGACTTGGATGATGACTTGTATCTTGGAGGCTTACCAGAAAACAAAGCAGGCCTCGTCTTCCCAACAGAGGTGTGGACAGCACTTCTCAATTACGGATACGTCGGCTGCATTAGAGATTTATTTATTGATGGTCAAAGCAAAGATATTCGACAGATGGCTGAAATTCAAAGTACAGCTGGAGTAAAACCCTCGTGCTCAAGAGAAACTGCAAAACCTTGCCTTAGCAACCCCTGTAAGAACAATGGTGTATGCAGGGATGGGTGGAACAGATACGTTTGTGATTGCTCTGGAACAGGGTACCTTGGCAAATCGTGCGAAAGAGGTAGGTTCCATCAGCTGGCTGCATTTCTACTTTATAGAATCCTAAACAGTGACTAAAAATGGTAAAATACTATTAATTCATTGGAGGCAGAAATAGAGTCTTTGATTTTGCTTGATGTGAGATGGAGCCCTGCTCTAGACTGAAAGAAGTAACTGTAGAGGAAAGATCTTAGGGTACTTTCTGTTATGCATAAGTAATTACTGGTTGATTATGACAGAGAGACAGTACTGCTAAATGTCTATCAGAACATGTTTCCTTTTCTTTCTCCTCATACATTGCAGAGTTCTGGAAAGCTTTATGAAAGTAATTTCAATTACTTTTGCGTTACTAAACAGTCACATTTCAATTCAAACTTAGGTCTTGTTTGCTGCCTATTTATGTCAACACCACTGTGTTACCAAATTAAATTAATTAAATTTACTTTTGAATTTCACAGTATCACTTAAATCCACAACCAGAACTTTAGCTATGAGTCAAAAGAAAAGAATCAGTATAGGAACCTATACTTCTTATTTAACTTTTTTTTAAAGATCCTAGTGCCCAAGGAAACAGTTTCTATTTCTCTTAAATTCCCTGAGTATCCCTCTTGCCTACAAAAGGTAAGTGTAAAGTTGACAAACCCCATTTATTTAATGGAAAATGTGGATAGTGGCAAGGATGATAGAAGTTGACAGGTTTATTCATTTTTGTAGTTAGAAAGGTGAAGCAAAAGTGTATTTTTTTAAAATAAAACATTTAAGTCGTTTGTAAATAGACATGTATGTTTATGTAGACTTAATACCCTCCTATTATTAGCATTTGCAAGTACATTCTCAGTTTCTTCTGATGTGTGTGTCTTAACTTTTGGAAGATATATGCCTTTGGCTCGTGGCCAGTTACTCTGAGATGTCCAGTTTGCCGTGTTACTGGGGGGTGAGGCTGGCAGGGGGCACAGCCGGGCTGGCTGATGCAGTGCAAACGCCTCCAGTTCGGCATGGCTGCTGCGCCACCCTGTGGCCACATCCTGCCATTACATACGGCACGAGGGAAAATGGGATGGGCAGTTTCTCATGTGTGTTGGAAACAAAAACATGCAAGTACGCAATGAACTTAAAAGCAGGCTTCATCATGGCAAGTTCTTGTAAATATATTTGACAGGTGGTAATATTTTATACAGAAACATTTGTCTTTTTTATTACCTATGCTTTATTGCTGGACCATTTTCCAGTATAGAGCCTGATTTTTGGCTGTGCTTTCCCCTAGTGGGAGCGGTGGTGCTATGGTGTGTCTACAATGGTGTTTGGTTCTTGTCCAAAAGAAATATGTGCGGCAGTTCAGACAGTATGGGATCATTTCCTACTCTTGGGTTTCCCTCTCCAGGGGAAACTGCACTGAAAGAATATCTCCTTACAGTAATATTCATGTCCCAAATGGCCATGCACTAATAAGATTATAGCTTTTGGGATTCTGAAAGCAACACTTTGGCATCCTACCACACAAAGTTGTTATAACTACTGTCCGTGTGCAGTAACTGATGAACTTTTGTATTTGGTGATACAAGCAACACAATTACAATTGTTTAAACTCATGTAAATAAAATAGGACCGTGTTCATTTCAACAAATAATACAGTTTGACAAAGAGGAGAAAGCAATAGAATAAAATATTGGGGATTAAAGAACTGGAATATTTAACATCATGTTAAGTGATTATGGTATCTTCAGTAAACAAAAGCATGTAGCTACTTTTTAGTACTGTCATTTATTTTTCATGCTATTTCCCCTAAAATAGGAGTGCTAGTGTCCATATTGTGGATGTACCATGTACAATGCAGTATCCGCAAGGAATTTGGGCAGTTCATCACTGCACAAAAAAATTGAACACAACTCAGTTCTCTTTTAATTTCAGTATACTTAATATTTTTGTATATCCATGTGGTTTTTTTAGCCTGTTACAAATTATTCTTCATTTTCTTCTTGATTTTCAGTAAGGTTAAACATCAGTATAATCTGTAGATTGGCTTTAGTAGATTATGGGAACTACAGCAGATGGATGGACAGATGTCACAGCAATAAAATTTGGCTTTTTGTCTTACTTTGATTGTGATTCCCAGCACGTGACGTGACTGCCTCTCAGCAAAGCCTTTTGCAGGTGTATACTTTTGCCTGGCTGGCTAGGAGCAACGCACAAGAGTAAATTCATCAAACAGAACGTAGGCATGCAAAGAAAGATTTATCAAAGTGACATTTCTGAGGAGAAAATTATATTTAAATTAGAAAGTGTGTGTAAATGTCTACACTGCCCATGGACCCACACCTGCATACACATATATATATTAAGTAATATCACTTTCATTCCTTGCATTATCTCTGGATGCTTTAAAAATTAAAGAGAAATAATACAGGAGATGTGATGATAGATGGTATGAAGAATCATGTGTTCAAAACAATTTGATTCAGAGATAGAATTCTATAAGTAATTGTTGCTATGTGTTACGGTTCTAGCACCTCTACAGTGTGGCTAGGACTTCAGTCCTGAAAGAATACTAGTGTAGAAACTGGGGAGGAATCATTTCGCCTTCTCTTCACGTGGTATCTAGTAACTAATTGCCTATTAAGGGTTGTTTCCATCAGAGTGATGGAAAGGTTCCTCCCGATTCACCGAGGCCGTAGCTTCGGGCCCAGATGTGCTGAAGCAGCTGCCCTAGCAAACACCCAGAGAGCGCTTCGCTGAGCGTGCGCCCGGGAACAGCAGGGGAACTGACAGCCTGAGTTTGGGTAGCCATCGCCGTACCTCAGTACTCCCACGCTTTACAGGAGTGAACTCATACATCGGCCAGCGTTGTCAGGGCAGGAAACTGTTGCTCTGTGTATCTTGGTAAATAGAACAGCGTCAGAGAGCACATCTGAGTACTCGGTTACCGACGGTCCGGATTGTTCAGGCGCTTCCTGGCGAGGCTCCGGACTGTCTGAGGCAAAGTTTGTGTGTGATTCGGAAGACGGCAGACACAGAGGGTGATTCCATGTTTTGAAAATGCCTCTGTAGGCTGCAGCCCAGTCCTTGTATTATAGCGGACACTTCAAACTTGAGGAAGCGGGAAAATATTAATAATTCCGACTTCAGAAGCACCACAGGGGGTCCAGAGGAAACTGTTTTATTTATTAAAATGCATACAGTAAGCATCCGTGCTTACCAAGCACTGTGTTGTGAAAAACAAAACAAACGTGACTACAAAAATTATGAGGAAAACCACTGAAATTCAAATGCCTAGCCCAGACTTCTTTCTCTTTGATTTAAATAAACTGTGGGTTGAAGAACAGCATCTATTTGGAAAATTGTTTCTTCTCATAAATATCTGAGCATTTTTGAGGGTAGAAACAGATGGAGAGACATTCCCTGAAGAGTAGGTGCTTCAGTCTCTTCAGCAATTTAAGTAATCTCAGTGAAATTAAGGTCCTGAATCTCCTCTCATACTGGGACTAGTGTGTGCATCCTTGTCATACGCTCAGAACTGAGTACGGTAGTATATATATATGTCTCTCTATATATGTATATAGGAAAGAAAAGTTATCCAGCCCTGGAGATTCTAATCAGAAACAAATTGAAGGAAAAAATGGAGAGGGTGAACTGAACTTCTTTAGTGTGTTTTTGGTTTGTATGGGTGTTGTTGGTTGGTCTTTAGCACAGAAGCAGTAAGGTGTTTTAATGGTCACGTTTAGACTTATATTGAAGAATCAATGTGTAAAATAATTGTAATCAATCTTTGATTTATTTCTTGTTAATTACTCTACTGCATGTGCTTATTTGCTGCTACAAAAAATATTCAGTAATGGTTTAGAATGTTTTCTGCTATTTTTCTTTTCAATGCTACACTTGAACACTGAAGTGATAGTAAAATTATTCTTCCCTGCCGTGGAGACTCTGATTCTTCTAATGAATAACACATTCTGTGCTAAACTTATGGTCTATTACCATTTAATATAATAATTACAGGAAGCTGAACAAGAGAAAAAAGACCTTCTGCCAACACTTACATGAGAACAGTTAACAGTGTAGGTCTCAAAGAAAGGTGAGACATCCCTTTGGAATCAGTCAGTCCAAAGCAAAAACAAATAAAAAGTTAGGGCCAAAAATTAATGCACAGTTTTAGTATAAATGTTTTGATGTTTGCATAACTGGTGTAACCCCCAATTTCTCTCCTCTTTCACCATCTTAGTGACCAGGCCTTTCAAGTGTAAAATCCGTTCTGGATAACCTAAGTAACTGCAGGATGGAAACAATTCCATTAAACAACTGAAATGATCTGTAGGTCTAACAAAGTCAAAATAAACCAAGCCCTTCTTATTTCATCTTGAAAACTCTTTTTTCCTACTGCCGGAAAACCAGAGTTCTCTTTCACTGTATGCCACCAAGCGTGATGGTGGGGTAAGAAGGCATTGCCATGAAGAATTACAAGGGAAGAGGGAAATCCTTGTTCTGCCAAAGGTCCCGTACAGGCACTGCTAGTTGCCTCCTCTCTAGCCAAGACCAACAGAACCTGGAAATGTGCACAGCTGAGAGCAACACTGAGTCCAGTGGAAGAGATGATTCCTGTGGCAAAATCCAGCTTGCCATCTTTAGAGAGGAACACAATATTCACAAAATATCATTCAACCATCTTAACGGAGCAATCATTTAATAATGGTTTAATAATGAAAGGTTTTCCTGACAACGCTTGTGTCATCAGACTCATTTCAAGTGATAAACTGAACATAGGTTTTTTTGTTTTTTGGTTTTTTGTTTGTTTGTTTTTTTTTTATTTATTTTAGGAATATGTGGTGTTTCTGATCTTCAGTTACAGCTCTCAGAGCATTGCTAACTCTTCTTTTGTGTTTTTTTTACCTGCAATACCGTTGTATTTAGAAAGCCTGTGACTTGGAGCTCCCCATACTGAAAGGAGCTAGTTGACGTGAGTGGGTTTTCCTCGTTGCCCCCAGAGCTTTGAAGTCATTTGCTCTTCTGTTCTGTCTCCTTGGTCTGCTCTTGGACCATCTGTTTCCAAAATAACTGGCACAGTGTGGTTTAGGAGGATTGAGTATCTAATCACATCAGGTCTGTTCACCATGATGTTAAATACTCACAGGTCATCTATGATTAAATTAAGATGGTTCCTTCTCTCTGTTTTCTGTAATTTTCTAAAAGAGTAATTATCAGAAAGCCAGCAAACAGTACCAGTGTTGATTCTGACTTTTTTCTTTGAGAGGAATTATTATAACATAATTTATTAGCAACAGACTTTTAGTATTGTTGAACGCTGTTCATCCTATACCATCTGATTTTTCTCAGTTTATAAAACCCCTGAATAGCATGAATGTTTCTTTTAAAAAAGACAACATAAAATATCCCTTTTGTTTTCTCTTACATTAGTGTGTAACTTAAACTTTTAGGCTGGGCTTGTTTAATTGCCTAAATCATGTTTACCTTGATAAAGATCTTTGGGAACTTTTCATGCACAGACTACATAGCTGTATATAGGAGGGAACTGTAAGCCCCTGCTCCATCCCCTTCCCCCCTAAAAAAAAAAAAAAGAGAAGCAAAAAACCCCAACCCCTTAAAACGACCCAACAAACCAAACCCAAACAAACAATCAAAAAACCCAAATCATCTCCCATCTCCAAATCATCTCTTTAACTTGAAATCTCTTACCAGGCTGGCAAGAGTTAAGTATTCAGTCTCCTTCACGGAAAAATTTTAACTTTAGAATGTGCAGAAAACCTTATTATCTGTGTGGTTAGAAATCATCAATGTAAATCAAAATGTATTCTTTTAATCTGTTATAGCTAATGATTTGCCCACCAGTGTTAGTACTGTTTTGTGTGGTTTGTTTTTTTTTTTTTTTCCCGAACATCAAACTTCAACTTTTCTTCAAGTCTTTATTGGGGAAGTCTGGAACTATTAATGAACATCCCATCTATCATTTTTGCCTCCAATATGTTCACAGAGTTACGATGGAACATTTTGTCCCTCTATGGGTGCGTAGGCTGGAAGTCCTGAAGATCGTATCTGTTTTTAACAGTACACAAGATACTCAATGGAGACTGTTTTGACAAACTGACACAAGTATTGATGTTTAAAAAGAAATTCTAACACTGTTACAGTGATGATTAAACATAATATCAGCAGTATCAGTCCTTGAAAATGTTACTGTACGTGGGACCAGAATATTCCTCTGCTTGTAGACAAGTGTCTCCATTAAACTACAGCAAATTGAAGCCCAAAGAAGCTTCCCTCAGGTGTTCTCTGCTGTCTTCTCCTTCTGCTCGTGGCTCATTTGGCCTGTTATTGGGCAAGTAACATAAATATTTTTCAGTCAGATGAGGTGGCCTCAGGATTGGGTCCCTTCCAAGAAATATTCTGTAGCATGCTGTTTAGACCTTGTCATCTAACACTTTGATAATTTCGAAGAGTGTTTTTGAGTGGATTAAAAATGAAGCAGACATGGAAGAAGTTAGAAGGTCACTAGGGAGTTAGTGGTAGGTAAACAATCAGATGTGCGCAAGACAGGGCACGTTCAGGTAGTAAGTTTTGTGTAGTGGTTTTACTTATGTTGTATGGTAAATTTGGTATGTTACTGCAGACCCTACTGAAATTCCTGGTGGTCTGCCCACTCGCTGGTGGCTTAGGGTAGAGGAGGCCGCTCATTCACTGCTTCTTCCACCATGATGTGCCATCGTCCATGGGTCTAGGAGTGATGTCCAAAGACTGCGGTGGTGCTCAATTGTCCTGCAAGAAAGGACTTCCTAATACATTCCAGAAACAGATATGTCCTTTGCTTTCTAGGAACTGCTGTGCCTCCCCGTGAGCAGAAATGCAGTCTTTCTGCTACCTCTCCTCTTCCCAGCCTGGAGGGAAGAGAAGGCTCCTGGCTGGTTTCTCTGGGTTCTAACAGACTGTGACTGCTTTGTGCCAGAGCTGCTCACCAGGAGGGTTTCCTGGAATGTCTGAAAGTGACAGTTATTTGCTTGTCTCAGGGGTTTTAAGATCTTACCCTCAATATGCCAAGTCCAGTCTCGATCCTCCTGTTGAGGCTGTCACAATGTTTGTACGGGTGATTTTGATTCTATCGTACCTGGGTCATTGTGGTCATGAAGCAATCTGTGCTCCATCAGACCGTGCTGGGGCTATTTACCCATTTTGGATGGCTTTTTAACTAACCTGATGATAATTGTAACTGTGGGAGTAGATGGAGAATCCTAAGGTAATTATCTAGGTCGATGATAGTCAGACGTGACCTTTTAATAGGCTGTAAGGTTTACCTAATAGCTTTTTATTGGCTTTGACCTATTTTGAGTAGTACAGGACTAGTCTTGCAAGCATTTCTTCACATGTTGAAGGTGCATACATGAATGGCTGGTTCATTAAAAGAGCAGTTGAGTTTCTTTAAAGGGCATTAAAATTTGCTGCTTTAAAAAAAGGCAAAAAAAACAACTACTGAAAAAAAGAAAAGCCAAACCCAACTTTGCGTATGTTTCATAATAATGCGTGTGATATGGAATTCGGTGTCACACTGAGTGAATATCCATTTATTGTCTTCTCTTTGAGCAGTTTGAGTAAATGCAGTATAATTCTTTAATAACTGATTTTTCTCCTTCATGTTTTCAGAGGCAACAATTTTAAGCTATGATGGAAGTATGTTTATGAAAATACAGCTCCCAGTGGTGATGCATACGGAGGCTGAAGATGTGTCTTTGCGGTTCAGGTCTCAGCGAGCTTATGGCATTTTAATGGCAACTACTTCCAGGGAATCTGCAGACACCCTTCGGTTGGAGCTGGATGCGGGACGAGTCAAACTAACGGTCAACCTAGGTAACAAATTCTTCCTCCAAGAAATTAACATTTTCTTTGCATTTTTCTTTTTGCTTGCAAACATTTATGGAACAGCCCGTTTTAACATTAAAAGTAAACTGAAATGATATATAAGCACATGTCAAATGCAACATCTGCATATGTACCTACACACACAAATACATGCCCATTATTATATTTTGGTTTGTTTTCTTTTGCATTTTTGTATTCTTTATATAGTCTTAACATAATCCATCATAATATTTTTGTACTATTGTGTATTCTAAAAAGAGAAGACTACTTCATCAGTGGTATTTTGGGGCTAAGTTATTATTCTTCGTTGTGGAAGATTGGTCTTAGTCCACAATTTCTTCACAGTAGCAATTCCACAATTGCAGTGTGCAAGCAGAAACAACTTGTATGTAGGTCAGTTCAGTTTTACCTCCACCAGTTAATATACAACGGGCAAACTCATCAAAGAATTTCTTGTTTTAACACTGAAAACACTGCAATTAAATAGTCCCACTGATGGATTTCTTGGTCTCCTTTTTTTAGGTGTCAAAGCCATAGTAAATCCATCTCCTCTTTTTTAAACAATTCTGTAGTGGTATTTTGGTAGTATCGAACGATAACACAACCCTTCAATGCCCAAAGACTGCGGCCCTCAGCAAACAGCCGTGTGAACACAGAATGCACAAGCCCTTTTACAGAAAAAAAAAATCTAAAGGAAAAAAAAAATTGGTTTCCTGGTTTGAAATATGATGGGCAAAACGTTAGGTTATGGTTTTCTCTAGTATAAAAAAAACAGTAGTAAATGAATTAAAACACTTGTGCTATGCTTATGAATAAAGTCAAGTCAGGACCTGAAAGAGAACAGAAGATGCATGTTCAGTGCAGTCATTCCCATTCAGTGGAATGCTATTTTTTAAAGGGAATTAAGTACTTAATTGTTTCAGTCGCACCTGAAATGAGTTCCAGAAAGTATGGGGGAAGGAAAGAAAGAGAATAATCACAGAACCCTCTTTCATAGAAGTGTTGCTCACTAAAACATTGTCCAGGTGTTTAGGGTTCGGAAGGAAGGAGGAGAAGTGGAGTTTTTCCCCGTTTACTCTCCTCTACGCGGGTCGTCCCCTCTGGCCTGGAGCGGGGGCTGCTGCAGCCGCCCCCCGTGCTGAGCGGGGCCCGGAGCCCCCCCCCTTTGCCCCAGCACTTTCTGTAAAAGGGGATGTGCTGGTGCTGCTGGTCCTTGGCTGTTTGCAACCACTTTTCTGATGCGGTTGACGACACATGACAAACTCAGCTATATGGAAACAAAATCTAGGTTTGATGGTATATATGTTCCTCAAAGGTATAAACCAGGAGTAGCTGTACGCACCAAGTAGCATGGCATAGATTTGGGGTTTTTTGTTTGTTTGTTTGGCTTTTTTGTTTGTTTGGGGCTTTTTTGTTTGTTTGGGTGGTTTTTTTTTAACAGTAATAAATGCTAAATGCAGATAGCCCAGCAGAGGATCCTGCTACAGACCAGGTCATTCTCTTTTTATACAAAACACCGCCCTCTGTCAGTTTTTACCTACTTCTGTAGTTGAAGAAAGTAAATAAACCCATGCCCTAGCAATATTGTTTCTTCTTCCAACACCCCTGCTTTTTTCCTTTTTCCTTTCTTTTTTTTCTTTAAGTCAGGCAAGGAAATGATCAGAAAATAGATGGGGTTCCCTAATTATCAGTGTTCATAATTGTGTTGATTTTCTATATTAATGTAGCTTTAAAATGTAGTCATTGGTCATTTCTTAAGTCTATCCATTAAGAAAATACAAACCCACCAACCCTTATTTATAGGCCCAGGGAATGAGCTTTTGTGTTTTACTGCGTAGTTCTGGAAGACCAGCCTTTGAGGTATACTATACACGAGTTGTCCAAGATGTCTGATTGGGGCCTGGCTTGCTCTATGACCCATTGTGACGGAGCACTTTCTAATTGCATTGAGAGAAATTACCTGTTCTTTCACAGATGGGGAGAAAGTTGCAGCCTGCCTCAGTTAAGCATCTTTGACATTTAATCCTGATTTTTTTCGCTTAGATTTGTCACCATGTAGCTTTGTTTGAAATTGGCCATTTTTACCCTATTTGTCGTTTCTATTTATAAAGATTTATCGCAGTATATCTGGGTTATAACACCATGTAAAGACTGATGATATTGAGTGGCCATATTTGCATGTGTCTGTCCCCGGAAGGGTGGACTGTGATTTTATTGGATGTCTGCAGCTGTTACCTTGAAGGATAAATTTTCATTTTTCATCTATTCTTCCCCATCTAGACTGTATCAGGATTAACTGTAATTCCAGTAAGTGCCTATTCAAACTTTTTAAAATGTTATTCCACCATTATAAAATATGCAAACTAGATGAAAAAGATTGTGGACAGCTTGCAAGCGCTTGATAATTTATTAATGAAACGTGATGATCAATTATCGTTGTGTAAAAAGTCATCATACACCCTAGTGTATATTTTTTGTCCTTCCCATTTTAAATAGAATATTAAAAAAGGACGTAATCTACAGGTTGTAAGCATACTTCTAGGAAGTGATACCTGTAGTACTGTATTATTCTAGATTGCTTATTTTATTTACAGTAGCCCTGGAATTTTAAAGCCAGCATTTCTGATAAACTGTCACATGTGTTCCCCTGCATCCTCCTTCTAGTGTTCTTGACATTTTTACCTCCAACCTGCGGTGAGACTGTTGGAACCTAATTGTCCTTAGTACAGGAATTTCTATTTTATAATCCTAGTAGACAATTAACTGTATTTCCTGGCTGCTTATAACACAATTGGTTTTGCTAAATCTTTGTTTTATGGAAATCTTACAATAAGGACATTATATCTGAGAATAACAATATTTCTATGATGATTTTTTACACTCTAATCATGTAAGAAACCTGAAATTGAACAATTTTTCTCTGTGATATGCATGTTTATGAAACAGAGGGAAACATTTGCCAGATGAATGGACTAAATTTTAACTTCTCTGATATTATTTGGATTAAGAGGCTATATTCTGAAAGGAGAAAAAAGGACTGTGATTTTATTTTGAGTCTATGGAATTCCTGAATGGTGTCAACAAAATTATTGATAGTAAGTATGGTAGATTTGAGTTTTTGGGTTGGTTTGGTTTTGTTTTTTTCTTTTTCCTTCCTCACAGGTTTTTCAGGCCAGAGGACTGGCTTTATGCAAAGAGAAACAAAGCTAAACAACAAATGACATAGGTTGAATTTGTACTTGTTAGGAGTTTCCCAAAAGATGGGAACATAGCATCCCATAATAGTTTTATAATTCACAAAGAAAAATAGGGAACTGCAGTCATTTATGTGTCACCTCCTAATAGATTTTGCAATGAATAACTTAACAAGACAAATAAACAGCATTTATATTAAAAAGCAAAGTTTTCTTGAGGCGAGTTTTAAATCTAAATCATACTTAAATCCAGACAGACTTTCCAATGCAGTAAAGGAAATACTTGCAGGTACCAAGGCATAAAGATAGCTTTCTGATATTTTAAATAAATAAATTGTCCAGTTGCAAAAACAAATATTTCCACTTTCTAATAATGTCTGTTGTCAGTTCTCAAAATGCTTAACATCATGAAAAATCTCAGAAACATTTTGTTGGACGGTCAAAGGACATTATTTTTTGATCATGACCAATTAGAAAAAGATTTCCAAGTGTAAGACCAGCAGCTTTTTGAGCAGAAATGTAATGAGTTTGCCTGCTGCTGGTAAATTCCCTTTTTCCTTAGGAAAGGCAATACTGCTTTTTCCTAAGTTCCTTCATAAATTTAGAAAATCTTTGTGAAAAGGAAATTACTAAAAAAAATAATATCAGTAATAAAGCCACAATAAAATAGGTATTTTGGTTTTTTACTGTCTCTTGGACAAAATGAGGTGTCATAAAAATAAATTTAAAATGATTTGTAAGTTCCACTTAAAAACAAGTTTTGGATCAAAAGAGAGCCTGCAAATCCAGCGTAAGTAATAAGCCTCCAATTGGAGCATTGTGACCAGGAGAAATGTAGGTACTGAATTGAGGTGGCAATTACAAGTTCTCGGAATCATACAAAAGCATCATAGCCTCTGTACAACATATCCTTGGTATGAAAGACTCATAAGTTATTTTTCTTTACAGTTTATTTAGAGCCTTTTTGTTATTAGAAATGAACTTTCATGATTAGTTTCATCTCCCTTTGGTGCTTGTGTACTGAACAGATTTTTGTGAGCTTTCGGTACGGTAAGTACTACAATACTTTCTTATCAGCACTCACTGCAGTTTTTCAACAACCAGATAATGTTTCATGAGCAATTTCCCTGTTTTAATTTTTAGATTGTGAAGAATTATTGCTCTAAGCCGTCCTTAAAAGATGCTTGCTTCTTAGACAATATAATGGATTTTAGTGGAACACACACAATTTATTTCAAAGCAACAGCATCCAGAATTTGAGTCTTAATTTGCTGATCAGTAATACTTCAGTGCCTATCTTTTGGGTTCTCGTGTGAGCTGGATGTATATCAATCCTGATTTTCTGTTGATAGAAGTAAATCTAGTTTTCATGTTTGAGAAACTTTTTTCAGCTTTTCTTATTTCTGTTGCTTAGAAATGAGTTATCTTAATATAATTTTGCTGCTGGGACTGAAATACTCTTTATTATAGCTAGGCTAGTAAAAGAGTTAAGGTCAGGATGAAGCCATCTGGTTTGAATTTGGAGACACAACTTTAAAAGAAAATTGTAAAACCAAACATTGGTGTTTTACTTGAGAGAAGAAAAGGAAAACATAAATGTAAGCATCTTATTTCCTACAGTGAACAACAAACCTAGGGAATAAAATACTGTAATTCCTCCTCCCATTTCCCCTTGAGGGCAGCCTGAAACCTGTGTTCTGCTCCCTGTAGACCAATTAACCAACTGGTGACTGGTCAGAGCTGAGATTTTGGTAGCGATTTGTCCTACACTTTATCGTGCCTTCACCTTGAGCTGGTGTCCCGTGTTGCAGAAGAGGTGGCATTTTGTGGTCTTCCTTGTTTGAAATGCAGGCTTTTTTAAAATTTCAAAATGTTAATCAAATGTGAGGTTGCTGTTGAGCTTGTGCCTTGTTAACGGTGTTACGGAGATGGTTCATGCCATTTTTGTGGAACTGAGTGGCATACTAAAGTCAAACTGGTTTTATTTGGTGCTAGGTTAGAACCATATACTGCTGAAAATACTCTCTTGTGTCAATCAGAAAATCCTATTGCTGAAATGTTGGGTATCTACATCCTTAAATCACTTAATTGTCTTCAGACTTGTGAGTTTACAAAACAAAATTGTCTGTCAGGCAGTGAAAGAAATGGTCCTTTTAAACTGCAGGTACATGAAGGTCAATGTTGAGGCCAACATCAGGAGATAGAGGAAAACTCATGAACAGAAATGGCTGCTGTAGTTTCAGTATTAGTTTTCACAGACTGAGGAATTCTTTTAAAAATCAGACTAAGGTGAACAATGTTGTTTCAGAGAGCACAGATGTGCAGCATTTCTTGGCACTAGTTGTTCTGTCAAAAAGAACTGTAAGTTGATTGATGTACAGCTGTTATACATTATATACAAAATTGATAGGCTAATCCTTGCCTAAGGAAAAATGCTATAAAATAAAATACATTTTTCTCTTTCAGAGAGGGAAGTAATTGTTACTTTTTAGTTGCACACTGTAAAGCATAAATTATAAACAGCAGTGAATCCTATTGAATTGAGTGGTTTTTTCTCTATTGTTTCTTAGAGACAGAACTTCATCCCATAAAATTTACATGGCAGATTGATAACAGGTTTTGAATGACTTGTGAACAAACACAGGTGTGCTATATTTCCTACATTTCCATATTTTTCACAAATTCCTTTTTTTTTTTCCCCAGTTCTAATGCTTCCAAAATACTAGCATCTGAAAAATTTCAGGTACCTGTGACTCTAGAGGCTGCTGGGTTTATGTGCAATATACTTTTTCACAAGTGTGTGCAGTCTCACGTGCTGTTCCATCTTCTGTAGGTTTTTTTTTTTACTTGGCTATAATTTCTGAAAATAAATTGTCTTCATTTTTATATGAGTCAACAGAGTATGACCACAGGATTTTTAGTAATTGATACGTTATGCAAATAGTAACGTTACCTGGTAAATAGCTGGCTCTCATTTCAGAATCCAATACTTTTATCCCATATCTTTTCATATTGAACGACACCTTTTTTGAACGCTGCTGTGAAAGATTGCTCAACTTGTGGCACAGGCTGGTGCAGTGGTGATTTAGGTCAGTTTTCTGGTACAGTCCTGTTTCTGTAGGCAAGAATTCATGGAGTAATCCCATGGAATTCACTTACACTCAAATGTAGGACTGTCACACGAAATGAAGAAGAATTGCAGAAGGTTAGGAAGAAGGGAGCAGGGAGCTCCATGGCAGTCTACATGTGTACCATTCCCAAGGGAACACATCAGACAGCTTTGCAGACTGGGTGTCTGCCTTTTATAATAAGGAATAATTTTCTTGGCTTTGAGATTTTTCTGTTTGTTCTTCCATTGAAGTGCCCCTTACATGCACCTCTCCTGTTGTGTCTGGCTAGTTCTTCATCCATTCTCTATATCCTTCATTTTTTTCTCACTCCATTTCTCTGTTTTTCCCTATAATTCTTAATCTCTTTTCCTTGTTTTGTATGTCCATCCTTTTAAAACTTTGCTAGTCTGCAGATGTACTCATTACAGATGATTACATTCTTATTATTCTATTTGGAATATATAACATCTGTTATTGAAGCTTTTTCCTTGTTAAAGTATCCTACAAATCCAGAGCATGACAAGGAGATGTATCAGAGTATTGGTAAATAACAGGAGAATTGTATGTATTGAAGAACTAACAATGGTGTTCAATTACAGTACATTTTCAGTTTAGACATAGATTTTAGGGTGCAGAAAAGCTTAAATGAAGACTATACGTCCATTTGAAAGCTACTGCTTGTAAAAATGCATTTTTGTTGTAAATTCCAGTGTCTTCAGCTGTGCTCTTACAGATATTGCAAAATCTACTGTGATGAGCAAATCAGTAGTACGTTGCCATGTATTAACTTCTCACTATCTGGTGAAAAGAATGATAAAAATATATTATTTGCTCCTTTTTTCTTGTCGTTGGCAGTACAAAATCATTACAACTACACCTTATTGCAGCTCCCACCAAAATGTAAGATTTTGTAATTGGCCTGGTTTCTTCCCCAGTGCTTATCAACTGGGTGAGATCTGTTTGAGGTTTTTCTCATTCATTATGGCTGAGAGCCTGGTAAAATATGCAAAAGAGCTTTATTATGGAAGACACACAGCAAATCAGCAGGGTACGTTCACTGCAAGTTCAATCAGGGACTCCCCTCTGTTTGGGGTGTAAAGTTTGAAATAATTATAAATAATTCTTTTAAAGCTTGGCTATTCTTTGCAGATTTGGAACACGGGCTCATTGGATTCCTTCTCATTCAGCAGTATCACTTTAAAGACCCCTTTTCACATGGTTTCCTGAAAAACAGTCTACTGCTGTGCCTCAAAACTGAAAAACATACATGGCCCTTTTCAATTGAGTTCTGACTACAATCTGCTGGTTGCTAATAGAAACCATCATTTGAATCTAATCAAAGGAAACAGGTTGAAAGACACACAAAAAAGGGAAACTGCTTCTTTACTCAGAGCCTCTTGATGGAGCCCTTAGTTCTGAGTCTTGAAGCTCCATTGATGCCATCCTGTGTCTTGCTTCTAGAATTGTGTTGTGAAATGAGCTTGCAAATAAAGGGAAAAAGTGGAGATCTGGAAGCAATATAAACGTAATCAAGAAGACTAAACTAGTTAAGGGACAGCCCATAATTTATTATGTACAGCCACAAAAGTCAGTTAGGAGAGAGTTTTCATTCTCTATTAAATGTATCCAATACCTGAAAGGGACAATCAGGAGAGATGTGGAGGGACTTTTGATCAGAGAGTGGAGTGATAGGACGAGGGGAAACAGTTTTAAACTGAAAGAGGGGAGATTTAGATTAGATCTCAGGAAGAAATTCTTTCCTGTGAGGGTGGTGAGGCACTGGAACAGGTTGCCCAGAGAAGCTGTGGCTGCCCCATCCCTGAAGGTATCCAAGGCCAGGTTGGATGGGGCTTGGAGCAACCTGGTCTGGTGGGAGGTGTCCCTGTCTGTGGCAGTGGGTTGGAACTCCATGATCTTTAAGGTCCCAAACCATTCTATGATTCTATGAAATACAGGGTGAAAAGAAGTGATACTCCATAGGTTGTGCTATGGAAGCCCATCATATTATTTGGTTTCCTGGGAGTTACTTGCCCATGTGCTGTAGAGAAAAGTAGTAGCAGTTTCCTCTCACTTATAACCTGCTTATGCTCCTTCGGAGCAGCAAAGGTGAGCGGTATGACTTGGCTTTTTTTTTAATGAAAACTGCAGTAGGCATTTCCCAGGTGTTGATAAATGTTAGCATTCAAAAATATTTCTGAGAAAGTTATCTCTGCTCCTTGAATGGTAGGAGTGTCTTAGCTAAGAATGCAAAGGAAGCCAGCAGGGTTCGAATGATCCATATACCGTTCTCCAGGGTTTGTGGTGCAGAATTTCATCTGTCTTGTTAAAAATTTTTCATTTACTTAAAAATTGTGTTCTAACTCCCTTCCTGTCTACTGGCCCTGCTTTTACATTGCCCATTGCTTTGCTGACAGCAAAAATATTCAGGGATCCATGTGCTGAATTTGACTGAAGTGACTCATTAACAAAATTGTGAATTTTCTGAGCATTTTTGTCACATGACACATATAGACTCCGGCTGTAGCATAAAAGAGGATGGGGGGAGGCAGGAATCACACGAAGAGAATAGAAAACTACCTCTGGTAGAGAGAGTGGATTGCTTTTTTCAGTAATGGGGACTTTCACTGTCCCAAAGTGAATTCATCTGGCCTACATCTGAGCAAGAACATCCTGGAAAAATACATGTTATTGACGGAAAGGCAGAAACATCACTTCTTGAGGTGCTTAATCCGTATCAGTTAAGCAAGAGATAGTTCAGAGATCTGAAGGGAAATGTTGGAAGGGTTTCTGGGTAATTGCATCTTCAGTTACACAAATCACACCTATTTTCCTTTTCTCCTGAGTTTGGCTCATAAAGCAAGCTGTAAGTTGAACCTAGGAAATATCTGAGCCCCAGTTTTAGGGAGTTTCAAGCTTGAGGAAATGCCATTGAGTATCAAGAAGAGGATACGTGTTAGGAGGTGCCAGTGTAGGAGATGCTGTGCTTTTTCACCATTCGTGTAAGATAGCAAAGGTTTGCAACATGGTTTATGTTGTGGCTTTTTTATGAAATTTCACAGGGATGTAGTTTGGCTTGAGAAGAGGATTCTGAGAATGTAATCGTGAAGATGACTTCTGAGTGTGAGCTCTCCCCCTTAAGGGGCAAATAAAAAAAAAAAAAAAATCAGTCTTGTGATATACTGTTTTCTCAGCTCAAATGTATGCTTTGGTAAACACAGAAATCTTGCAGGGAAAGACTCAAGTTATGTAAAAGGAAGCCATTTTTACCTCTTCTTTAACCAGTTATAGTTGCTAAGAGGAAAAAAAATTTGAAATTTGAATTAATAAAAGACATAGGAAAATTTGAATCAACTAGCTAATTATAAAGAAATCTTGAGAAGATCTTATACATATAATTTGTCAATGCCAGTCGTGAGGCACCCATAAGTTCCCATAAGCTCAGAACTGATGCTGCCTTGCTGGGGCATGGGAGAGGATTATCATCTTAACATAGTAAACAGAAACTCAGATCTTAATTAAAGTGAAAATAATTGCTTCATGGATTTGCTGGCTGACCATTTAAGGGTCTAGCATATTTACTGTCTCCCTACTGACAAAGCTTTCAAGGTTGGCTGCTGGGCATTGAGGGCTTTGCTCTATCTGAGCTTCTAGCCTACGTGAAGGACAGCAATAAAGTTTATTTCTGTGCCTGCATTCTACTTGCTGCTTATAAAACTTTATCTGTGTTTGCTTTTTCTTAGCTGGCAGAGGAGAAAATTGCCATTAGTCTTCTGGCAGACTGTCAATAAAATATCATTTCAAGTTCTTTTACTAGAACACAGATGTTTTTCTTTTTTGTGTGTGTGCTTCTTTCCTTTCTTTTCACTCTTTTCATCCATCTTATTTTTATCTTTTCAAGTCCTGCATTCTACTTATGGTACTTTAAAGATAAAAGTGGTTGAGCGGAGGGTCTCAGTAATCAAATATATAATGGTGGTAAACTGTGGCTTTCTCAAGGAACAGTAGTGTGCTCTGCAGTAGCCAAACACAGTGGGGAAAAAAAGACAACAGTAAAAGCTTAAACATATGGTTATTTAAGTAAATTTTAAAATCTATACAATAAGGATAGTTGTGTTCAGATAAAGACTTAGGGTTTCTAAAACTACCACATATATATATTTTCAGAAGCTTCTTCAAGATTGCTGAAAAGTAGTAGACTTTCCAGTTGTGATGTTTCAGTGTGTAGTTCAATTTTACAAGGCCAGGCATAGATCCTTTTCCATTTAGTGTATATGTGGGGCTCTATGAGTCGGGGCCATGGTGTGGTTCTGTATCAGCTGGTATGCAAGGTGTTACCAGCACAGCCCAAGGGCATGCTCTGCAGTTGACTGCAGTTGCTCCCTCTGAATCTTCAGCCTGAATCCTTAAAAAAGGGAGTGAGGAGCAGGAGGTTCTCCAGAATGCTAAGTGTGGCAGGAGGACTTGTGGAGGATAGGAAAGCAGAGATTGTTGTAAGCATGTAACCTCTCATTTTGCCAATAGGGATAGAGCATCCTCCAGGAAGTGCTATATCTGTAAGAACAGATTGTCTTGAATTAATAAATCCTGATTTATTTGCCAGGGAATTGTGTGTGTCTAGCTTGTAGTGGTCCTATCAAATCTTTCATAAAAGGACTTCTCAGAAGTAGTAGACTGGGCTTTTCTACTACTTTAATGTGAAGAAGCAATAGAAAGTTAGTTTTTCATCTATAGCAGGTCCTAGGTTTCTCTTGCTTTACTTTTATGTTTTTCTCATTTAGCTTTTGAGAAGCAAGATGGCTTAATCGCATTTCAGGAATAGTAATTTAAATTATCCTCACCGTTTTTTTCATGACAGAAAGTGGGTGTTACAGCCTAATCTTGTGGGATATTGAGAAGTGATGTTTTAATCAGTAGTAGCAAAGCAATGGAACGCTACTTTCTTCTGGAGAAGAGTATATAAAAGCTAATGTAATGTCATTGATATTATTGAACGGGGCTGCAGTCGCAGTCATTTCACAGGAAAGCTCTGCTACCAGCTTCTCCCCCAGGAATCTCTGCTGGCATATTCATAAATGATTGAGAGAAGAGGAGGAACACTGAGATGATAGTATTTGCAGAGATTATTTAGGAAAATCAAATTAAATGCTGCATGTAAGGGTTTTCTGAAAGGTTTCAAAGTGCTGAATGACTGGCTAGTAAAATGGTAGGTGGAGTTAAATATTAATATGTAAAAAGTCATTCATACTAGAATAAGTAACCTTAACTATGCAAGCACAGCAATGGAGTCTGTTAGCACTGAGCTGAAGAAATTGTGCAGTCATTTTAATCAGCTCCTGTAAAACAGTTCAGTGCTCAGAAGTGACCAGAAATCCCAAAGGATGTCAGTAGCTACGGGGAAAGGAAGTAAGAGCAGAAGAGAAAACAGCATTATGCTGTTGTGCAGTCATTTTTTATCCACATCTTGAATGTCGCGTGTGGTTTTAATTCCTGTTCCTCATAATGAATAGGCAAAATTCAGAGTACTGCAACAAAGAGGATTCCAAGTATGTATTGGCTTTCCAAATGGAGAAGGTAGACAAGCTAGGAAAAAAAAAGATACCCGACAAAATGAGTGTATTTTTATAAAGATATGATGATACAGCTGTAAGAAACATCAAGAAGTTACTAAGTGGTGTGAAATCGAAATACATGAAGGACCTTTTGTGAGAAGGCAGTTTCTGCAGGTCCCTAGTCCCTAATATGTTGGTCCCTGGAAGCTGTGACTGTGTTAGAGCAGTCATTGCTTTTTGGTGGCCCCACTCTTCTTAGTTGTTGTTGTTGAAAGAACAGCACTGGGCGCGCTGGACTCCTACTCTTACCTGGCAAGACAACCCTCATGTTCCCAAACAGATATTTATTTGTTTTTAATGGAATAAAAGTTTGTCATTGCATTAAAGTTGAAGATCTAGAAGCAGCCTTAGCTTGGAAAGTCTGTAAACTACAAGCTGCTAGAAGCTGGCAGCAAATAGTTAGGGAATAGACCCTTAATATCCCTCCCTTGCCCTTAATATCACTCCCTTCTTCTCTAAACATCAATGGCTGGTCGTTGTTAAAGGCGAAATGCAGGACAAGACAGAGCTCTGGTGTAACATTCAGTATAGCAGCTTCTGTCTTATGCACCATTTCTCTCATTTTGCAGCTTCTTTTCCTAATAATTTTATCACTAGCTATACTCCATATTCAGAGCAAACAGGAAATTGCTAGTGAAAGTAATAATAAATCTCTCATCAGCTGAGCTGTAGACAGTCATTCTAAACTTTGTAATCAGATTCTATGAAAATTAGAGTATTACCACACAGATGGCAGCAGATGACACAATCCAATACTTCAATAACTTCTCCAAAAAATCATTCTTAATTAACTGGTAAAACCAGTTAAATAAGCCAACTTAATTAATGATTTACCCTATTTCATATGTAGTAATAGTTGTGAATAATGTTTTTTGACTTAGTACCAAGACTTTTCTGGCAAGAAACTTTGGTCTGTAGCTCTTTAAAAAGAAAATCATTGTTAGCATTCAGGATTAATAAAAAATAACTGTAACTCAGCACTGATTAGATGACAGTGCTTCTAAAGTTATAGCCAGACTGCATATACTACCAGACTTCGCGTATCAATACCTTTATTTGCTTTTCACATTAATTCCTCATTTGTTTCTTAGGACTCTCTGTTTCTAAGAAATAATGCTGTTGTGATGCTCATCTGTGAATACTTATGTAAAAGACATTCATGAAAATTCTATGGAAAAATACTGCAGTCTTGCTATTACAGGATTATGGTTTGAACAGTTTTTTCAGATATTAGGAACTTAATGTTTTTTCATCAATAAGTCTGTCTAAAAAGATAGTAAAATCATTGGTATTTTAGTTCAGAAAGTATTTAAGTATCTTAAGAACACGCGTAGGACTTTTTCTGAATCGATGCCTTGCTGAACCAGTGCTGCTGCACTTATTTCTGGAACTTTGCAAGGAAAACCAAACAAATTGCCATCTCTCTGCAGGCAGATACTGCTTTTCTGATCAACACATCACATGCTCACAGCCATCATTCAGTTGTAATATATTCTTGTAAAGAATTAACATAACGAGTGTTTGGGGTTTTTTTGTTTGTTTGTTTTTTTTTAATATAATGGATATACATGGATAAGAGATAAGTGAGAAGGGAAATATAGAATCAGAGTGAAATTTCCCTGGGATGTCTGGTTCTCACTAACGCAGATAGTGAGCATTGCAATAAGTCTAATATATGTTGAGGTGACATGCCAAGTTTCTGTCTGTGCCTCTCATATTAATAGACATTATGAATAGACCACTTCTACATTATTTTAAAAAGTGCAACCAACTTCAGGGAGAGTCAGACCATATCTTATTTCTCAGTTTGGTGTGATTCGGAGAACCAAGCTGCATTGGGAAAGCTTGACTACCTCCACTTCAATTAAAGAAAGAAAGAAAAAAAGGAGGGGGGGAAAAAAGGGTACCAAATTGATATGAATAAAAGTTATTCTGATAGACTTATATATTTGTAGCGCTGGAAGTCTGGAATGAATCCTTGGTAAGCAATTGTCTTACTCCTTAAAGCATTCAGATCAGTGGGATCTGATTCTAGACAGAAATGAACAGTACATGGGTGTAGAGCCTAGGTCTGGTTTTCCCTGTGATGTGCTCTAATGCAGAAGTGGAGTTCTCTGCTTATTTGGATACAAGTTTGCAGAACCTGGTTTCTGAGCCATCTGTGCCATTTTCGAGGTCCCTCCTTTATTGTGTCTGCAGAAAATATTGTGTAAGTATGTATTAGTTTCAGCTGCATGACTGTTTTAAAAAGGTGGGCTATTTTATCATGGCTTTGCTTCTCTGCAGCAAGTCATCATTTCGTAAGTTCAATCTTGATGAAGAAGCCTAGCAAGCACTTAGATACAATATTATTGTCCATTAACGTCATGAGAAGAGTAATTCCTTTTTCAGTGTGCTTTTTTTGAAGAGCTAATAGTGTTAAAAACATCTACCCAGTGCATGTCACTGATGAGCAGTTTCTTCTATTAAAAACACTTTGTGTCTAGCACATTTTGCAGTTGTGTCTATTAAAATGTATGAAACATCTATCATAACATTTTAAGCATTCAGTAGCTTATTACTGGAACCACATAACCGCTTCCTTATTATATCTTCTTGACAATGACTTCATCGGAGCACATTTCATTTTTGGATGACAAGTCAAGAGGTTAACTTATGCTCCCTTCCAGCTGATTTCTAGGCCTCAATCCATCAGACGAGTCACTTCCAAGGAGATGTTACTCTGTTGAGTTGAGACATCAAGGTAAAGTTGGCTTTCTGAGGTGCCACTTTGGGAAGTGTGCAAAGAATTCTTCAGCAGTTATTTGTCTAGGCAGTACTGAAGTACCAAGACACAAGATGAAGACCAAGACATGGAATGAGAAAAAACTATTAAAGAAAAGAAGGAGCTCTGGCTAATGTAGCTTATACTGATTTTTTGGTATTATCTCTCATAATATTTCTCATGCATTTTATATTCTGTGAGATTTTTCTCAAAGGAGTGAAGTTCACGTATGTAGAAATAACATTTCATTAGTTAAAAGTTCCTCTCTGTCTCTGCACGTTAAGTCTTTTCTCGCTAATAGTAAAATCTCTCTGGAAAAGAAAGACCAAATAGGTAAGTCAACAATTCCATCTTTCACTCACGTGCCATGAACTGTTTACACGTGACTTGTGGAAATCAGATCAGAAATGAAGAATTAGAAGCATAAATAGTATGATGGCACCATCTAAGGAATTTTAATTTTACCAATATTTAATCACTGTAGTTGTTGAGTATTGGTAAAAATTGTTGTGTTTGTGTTGTGGTCACTGCCATACTTCGAATTGTCCGTGCAGTTTTACTAGTTAACATTTCAGCAGTTTGTATGCTGTTTTCTAGGCGAGAACGATGCCAATGTACACCATGGGCTCTCAGGGGAAGAAATATTCTTGCACCTCCAGCTGACATTTTGAAGGTGATAGAAGACACTTAAAAGTCAGTTGACAAGCTTATCAGTTATGAGTAAGAGCAGCATTAGCTAGAAAAGACTACAATGTGGATTCTTGATTTCCTAGAATTGGATGAATCGAGATACAAGAGCACACCTTAAGACAGTGCAAATAGGAATTTCTGTCAAGAAGCTGACTTGTTTTTTTCAATAAAAAAATTGCCCTTCACTGACATGGAGCATAATCCTTAACAGGAAAAAAAGAGCAAAAGGTCATTTGAGAGATTCCCTCAATCTTGAAATCAATTCCATCTACTCAATTTTAAAAGTCATTCCATTTTAGTTTCATATGGGCATGCAAGAGACAGCAAGCACCAGCCTGGAAATAGCAGACAGCAAAAAGTGCTTGACTTGACATACTGTTAGCATGCAAGTGACTGAGCAGCCGTAATTGCAAAATGAAATTCTCAAAAAGTTGCAAGTGAACAATGAAAAAGTAAGGCTAAACCTCACTATTGCAGATGTTACAGTTAACTTCAGTTTCATTTAGCCACCACAAATTCATGTCTGGAAAATTAATAGGTTTAGAAGCAGCTGAAATCTAGTGTGAAAAGTTTAATGCAGAAAAAGTCCTTCTTTGCAGAAAAGAGACACAAATTGGCCTTTGGGGGTAAGAAATTGCATGAAGAAGCTGGAAGAGTTGCTGAAAATTTACCTTTTATAAAATGCCATATTAAACATTTCCAAACTATCTCAAACATACATGGTATCTAAGGCAGTCAAGTACTTTTGTTCCCAACAAAATCTTCATTGGAATAAGTATATAGTATGTTTTTAATCTTATTTTAGGCTCAGGAATCCAGAAAAAGCATGTCTAGAAAAATGCTATTTTTACAGGGAAATTTTTATATGTTCCCTGAAAATTAGTATTCAGATTGCTTTCTTGCAAGTAAGGAATATCTGACCTAACTAAAAAAAAATGTTTAAAGAATAGTAACAATATTGTCTACAACTTCAGTCTGAAAAATTCAGGGTCTTTTTCTTTTAGAATAAATTTTCTTGATAACAAAGATTCAATCAACTGTTCATGTTTGCCCTTAACTGTTAATTTTTTACCGTTTTTTAATAGTACTGGAGCATTGAAATCTTAAGATACGTATTTACTTTATATGACCCCACTACTGTTAAGATGCCAAGTCCTCTGCCCTATGGCCAGTATCATTAAATTCTGGACAAAATCTGGTGCAGCTGAACTGGTTGCTCTTCAGAATTAGAAAAGGTCTAAAAGTAATCGTGAACTATTACATGGTATTGGCAACACTTCATAAGGGTAAACTTGGATCAAGAATGACATGACATAGTGATGAAGACTAATTGTGGCTTTGCAATTCTCTTATGCAATAGTTTGGGAATATACAAGAAAATAAGCGTAGGCTTTATGTTGTCCATTGTGTAAGATGGGAAAAAATCAGAGAAGAATCCCGCACCTGTGAACGTCAGCAGAGGCTGTTTACAGAACAGGGATCACCTTTGTATTCATCTATTTGCAATTTGTGAAAGTAATCTGAAGTGTCTATTTTGGTGCTCCTTGCTTGACTCATGTCTACGTAGAAGCATCCAAGAATAAGCAGTGTCAAGAAATTATGCTTTTCTGTCTATGAGTATAAAAAGATTTTAAAACATTTAAATAATAATCAAGTCACAAATCTTAAAACGTTATTCTCTTTACCCTTAACTAGGGAAAATATTAAAAATCATCAGTTTCTTTTTTTTTTAAAGGATATGAGTTTGAGATTTAGTTGTTATTTTAAAATTTTATAATATTCTATAACAGCTGTGCTTTGGGATGAAGACACCTGTAAATTAAGGGGAATTTATTCTTAAAATAAAGTCACAGTCCAAATTATTTTCTTTTCTGTGCCAAATAGTTACCAATCTGCTTATTCTTAAGCATAATGTGCAAGATAGAAGAGTAAAATGCAATATTTAAGTGTTTTTTTCCTGTTACGTTCATTTTTGCCTAAACATAAAGGTAATGGTTTTTGTAAAAAGGTAAATTATAGATAAGCATACTTAAGTTGTACTTACTTAAATTTTTAAAGGTACTTCAGAGTTTTGATAGCCATGGCTTGATATAAATGGGCACAGTCAATATCAAGGTCAGAAAGTCTAATGTGTGATCAAAGCTGGTTTTGCTTCTTTCCAGTTGTCACTTATAATCAAACCAGAGTAAAACAAATATTCCAGTTCTCTCGGGGGGGGAAATGATTGAATACATACCAATTTTTTCAGCAAAAATAATTTAGGTTATTTTCCTTCCCTGGATTAAAGTGGGAAGAAAGAAGGCAGGCTTAACAGTAAAAAACAGAAGCACAAGTTCTTCAGACTCATGAAGGGTGTCTGCACCATGAGGGTACCCTTAGAGATCTGCTATCGGTGACTGCTTACCTATTCCCTGTAGCTGCTGTAACTGACTTGTCTTTTTATTTATTAGCTGATTAACAGTGATTGGCAGATGGGTGATTAAGGTCCAGATTATTGAAGTTATTTAGATAGTTGTCTCATGGTGAAATCTTTCTCCCAAGTTAGAATTCCTGCAGATCTCTTGGGTTGAGAGGAGACAGCAAAGTTCCTCTGGAAACGGAGGCACTGTATTTGAATAGTAACTTGCATAGATGAAGAATAATGAGGCTGCTCTGAGAAGAGTCTAACTCTTCTTGGGAAAGCAGAAAATGAACTTGGAACTCCTCTTGGGATCACTTTAACCTGAGTTTAAACCCATGTCTCCAAAATCAGTATTAACAGAACTCTGAATTCACACAGAATTAATGTATATTGGACATCCCAGCAGTCATTAAGTCACATCAGAGCAATGAATATTTACTTTTAAAAAACTGAATTCCAGTATTGCTTAAAATTGGGGTTTTGTGTTAGTCTTGGTGCTATTTTGTACAGGAGTTGCCAAGGCAGTTCTCGTGATTTTCAATCCTATTCCTGTTACAGGACATAAAAAACCAAGCACTAATAACTCCAGATGAATTAGACATTGTTTTCTTTACCAGTTTAAAAGGAATTTTTAATGGAAAGAAATTTTGGATATAAGCAAGCTGTCTGTAATGCAAACATTCTGCATGGAAAAAAAAAATCAATTTTGTAAATGAATTAACATTTCCCATTTTGTTCTTTCTTGTGCAATACACTAGCTCATAGTGGATTATTCCTTAAAAAGCAAACAATTTTGGTTGTCAAGCCAAATTCACTCCCCGTATTATCCGGTGTCAGTCTGTGTCTAGTTGTGCTGTTGCAGTGACTCAGTCCGGGCTCTTCAAGTCCCTCGTCTCTTGGTGGCCAGAGTTTCCAGGTGGCTTACCTTCCTCTCATCCAGCTGTGGCCTTCTCTTCATGGACTCGAGTGTTCTGGGAACTGCCTCAGAAAATGGGGTAACAGGCTTGTGAAAAACCGCTTTCCTAATGTATTACTAATGTAGCTTACGTAGAATGAAGTCGAAGCTTCAAACGTATTCAGCTTAAAATTGGTGGAATTTTCCATTGTAGCAGCCATGTCAAACTAAGGTAAAAACAGATCAAGATTTATGAAAAATCACACAAGTCGTTTGTGAAAGTGAATCTGCTGAATCCCAGTTCAGAGTCCTAGGTTTTTGGGCACATTTGAAAAACTTCAGCATGATTCAAGGCAAGATACGACCTTAAGCTGTATTTGTAGTGCTGCCTGATCTTTGGAAGTGCAAGTTTTTTCACCTGCAGTAAATACAAAGTAAATAATCTTGCACTGTGAAGCTTCCTTTAAATTAGTGTAGAACTGCCGTGTGGTGAAAGTTCATGCTCACCTACAGCAAAGTCAATTGTCAAGTTCAACATCGTTTCTGAAAGCTTGCCTGCAAATGTTCAGCAGTGAGCTGAAAAAGCAAGAACCGTACGTTTGACGCTCATTGACTTGGCTGGGCTTTAGTTCGGGGCCTTAGGGCAGATTGATAAAAGCTTGAGTACCTTTAGCACATGTTCTGATAGTCATGATCCTTGGAGAATGGTACAAACGAGAAACTGCACTCTTACTAAAAATACAGCAATCTAGCTGACTTCTGCTTTTAGCTTTTAAAAGATACTTTTCTTTCATTATTTCTAAGAAGAAGTAAAATTACATGTCCTTAGGGCTGTTTGTGTTTCACTTGCTTAGATGTAAAACTTACAAAACTAAATTAAAATGCGGCTGATTCCTAACACTAAATGTTTTAAGTAATGTGTCGAGAAGTGTTTCTGGCTGAGTTAGACATTTCGTAACGCAGTAACAACATCGGTTTCATCTTCTCATTTACTCTTGAGTTCACGTATAATTGTAATTGCAAATTCAAAACCATTTTTTCCAAGAAATATTGTTCAACCCAATTATTAACCAGTGAAGCACGCTCCCCAATTCTGAGAGCATGTGTCTATGTTCTAGGTATGCTTTGCTGTGGCAGGAAAGACTATAGTATACAGGAAAGGCTAGAAGCCAAGACTTGCAGCTCAAAAATCTTACTACTTTCTGATCTTTCTTTCTCCACCCTGGTGGAATTCAGTAGCGGTCCCCATTCTGTTTGTAGAGACTAGGCTTCCCCAAGACAGTGGTTCGTCATCAGCACCTTTCTTCGCAGACACTGCGTATCCTTAGATGTCATTTAGTCAATAGATCTGGGTTCTGCCCTCCCACCTTCACCCACTGGCTCTGCTTAGATACTTAAGTGTCACCAACAGTTAACATCTAATAGCTGTAAAGAAATAAATGAGTGAGTATGTGCACTGTCACACCCGAAATTAAATAGCTTGCTTAAGGCAAAAGAGAGACAAAGTTGGGAGAGGGGAAATACTGAGCAGCTCAGATCATGGGCAGGGGAAGCAAGTTCAAAGAAAAGAAAGAAAATAAATGGGCAGATGACTGTAGAAAACTGTGTCCTCAGACCTGAATGTGGTGGTTGGTTCCTGGATATTCTTTTTTTTAAATACACTGTGGGTATTTAAAAAATGGGTATTTTCTTCTCCAGTGCCTTGCTTAGCTTTCTGCATTTACACATATATATATATACACGAGTGAATATACAGAAATGGATTTAAGATTATATTTCTGTTATTCAAAACAATATGACCAAATCTATCAAAAAATGATGGCTAATGAATGATATTAGTAATGCTAATCTTCATTTTAATTTCTGAAATGTCATGCTTAGTTTTAAAAAGTAATAAAAATACCTTTAACTGCCAATACTTAACCCAAATTACCAAAAGCAATTTTGCCTATAATAAAACTATTGTAGGCTTGAACATTTTGATCAAGCAATGCAGATTGATATGTTTTGCTTGATACAATTCAGTGAACATGCTGTTCCTGTGGAATTTTCCGCAAGAGTCTGTTAGGAATAAAATACAGTGGATAAAATATCTTTGACCTGCGATAAGACTTTAAGTTAATTTCTCAATTAGCTTTAAACGATAAACTGATTGACATTGTTGATCTTTAAAAGGTAACTAGGTTTTTCTAGTAGTAAGAAACAAGCAGAGTCAGGGGGTTTCAGGATGATGCAGATGCTGTCATTTAAAAAATACAGTTGATTCACTATAACTAACTCTTGAAATTCAAGTTTGCAAACAAGTGGTTCGGAAGACCAGAATTGTTTCTGCAGCCAACCATTCTAGAAAGGGTAATGAGGATTAAGATGCTTTCCCCTATTTTTCTTGTCATGGTTTGCCTATGACTAACTGGGGCTCCATAGCTTAGTGGAGCATTCACTCTCCCTCGCTTGGCTCAACTTACTCTTTCCATACTGCATTTTCCATATCTATTTTTGGTCGCAGAATTGAATGCTCCGAGCAAGTCTGGGTAGCATTTTTGTATGAGCCTTCTTGGTGGATGGCATCATAAGAGCCAGTAATTCTTGTGTTTGATTCAGACAACTGGTTTTGAATGTATTTTAATACAATGACAAAAGCAGGTTTCCTGTTTCAAAGTGAGCAGTTTGTTTTTATGACGATCTGTTAAAATAGTTAAAAGATCTCCTGATTTAAATGCAACAGGGTAGAGATCTATAAGAGAAAAACTAAGTATGCATGTTACCATCAATTAACAGGGGCTCATTTGAATTTGGCAAATTTTCAGGACTTTAATTAGGCTGAAAAGGCTCCTCTCAAGATCATAAAGAGAATAGGAATCTCCAGAGAACATTTAGAATATTCAGCACACTGAATATGAGATTTTTCTCTGGAGATTATACTTTTGTTTCTTTTAGCTTTAAAGAGGACCAGAGACAGTTAAATTCTAGCTGAGGGGCTGAAGACAAAGTAAGCTCAACTTTGGGTGCTTATGTGAAGTTAAAACTTAGGATGTTTGGGACTTTGCATTTGTATGTCCTGGTTCATAAAGAGTCCCATCATCATTTGTACCTCTGTCGGGTAGCGGCACAGTCTCTATTTTCCCATGTGAGAAGATGGTTGTACGAGCGATTATCTGCTTTTGAATGAATGTGCAGATTTTACAGGCATGATGGACTATAAGCAAAATTACTTTTTTTATATTTGGTACTATCCATTCCCACTAGAGATGCATAAAATCTAGTTGTTATTTAAGCCTTTAAAGGCGGAAAAGAGCTGAATATAGACATTGATAATAACTTTCATACTTAAACAAGAAAAGATGCTTAGAGTATTTTTGCAGGTTACCACTTGTCTCTGAAAGGGAAGTTTTATGATTAAGGTATTTGTGCCTGAGAGAATCGGTAGCTCAGAAAGTGAGTGTTGCCTCCATGAAGCAAATTAACTGTGTCCTGTTTAGAAAGAGAGAAATGAGTTCCAGCAGAAGGAGAGCACAGGAAATAGCAAGTGGAGAGATGTAGGGTTGCAAGGGTAGAATCAGTGCATTAAAAAAAAATGCTCCCCCCCCCCTTTTTTTTTTTTTAAATTAGGATTCTTGCTTTTCTTTGCATGGAAGATATTTAATGTTTTATAGAAAAGGGTAAAAAAAACCCCACCCGCCCTAAAGTGGCAATATGTCAATTCTTATTTAAATACAACAGCACATTCTGCTGGTGTGATTTAAGTGGAATCATATCAGCGTAAAGTCAGAATAAGACCGGAGAGCCAATGATTTAGTAGATTGATATTAGATTCACTATAAAGTAGAGCACAATAAATCAGGACAGAAGAAGAGTCTGAACTGTTATGATCTCAATAATATGATCTTTAAATTAATTTTGGGTCAATATATTTGAAAGTCAGCGAGGAAAGTACTTACATAAAAGATGTTTGACGTTGGCCAACACCATTTAACAACATATGTTAAGAGTTTCATTCTGCAGTCACGATACTCTGGTTATCAATGACTACACGTTTTTGCACCTAAGAATATAGAAAATTTTGTCCTAAATACACGGCCCACAAGCACATTCACTTCTTTTATACGTAAAAATATTTTCATGGCCAGGAAGCAGCCTAAGCGTTCCATTCTTTACAGGAATGGTGGGCACCTGTCCTTCCCCATCCAGCTCTCCAGCTGCCCTGGAAAGCGATGCTGCTTTGCAGAGAGGCAACATGACGTGGTGGGTGCACACACAATGCCCAGACACCAGGTCTTGCTATTTTGGAGTTAAATGAATAAAGTTCTTTCTGGAGAACTTCTATCTCTCTGTTAGAGCTCAGCTTAGCTTCAGGAAAAAAAAAAAAGCCTCATTCCATGCAAGGTAGATGGTTTCTACAAGGCCAAACGGGTTTCACTGCATTCCCTCCTGTAGTTTGTTATGGCCAGGTCCATCCCTTTCACCATAGTTCCCCTTAATGCACTTTTGGATTGCGTGTGTCACCAGCAAAGGCAGCTCAAGGGTAGTTCTGACCTGATCTTGTGTACTCAGAGTACTCTTGCCAAGGAAACAGAATGATACATAGAAAAACATACTTTTAATTTTACAACGGCAAGAGTTTACAAGTCCCTAACCATTAAAAGATAATAAATATATGAATGTGAGCAACCAAGTTGGATTTGATATTTATGTACACTGCGGCACGTTTACATGAATGGGACACTACAGAGGGTTGTGGATGTGAGAACAAATTAAAATTGCATATGCTTTTAGCTCTTTTTAGAGATCTGTTGTGACATAAGGGAGACTAAGTACTTCAACTGCTTTAAAAAAATTAAAAGCTAAACAGTTAAACTAACAAATGAAGAATGGCTAGGATTTAAAGTAATAGTGAGTGATGTATTTCTAGGCAGGCATATTGACTCTCACTAAGATTTTTACTCATGTTATTGAAACATTTTTTTATAAATCCATTCCTTGTCTCCCAAATCTAATTAGAAATTGCTTCCATTGAAGCACCCAATAAAATACAGAATAATAGAAATTGCTTAAAGAGCATTATTCACTGCATCAATTTCACTGTATGCAAAGAGAACTTTATTCACTTAAGCTTTACGCAAAACTGGTCTTTCTCTTGTCAGAACAAGTAAACACGTAAGGAACAGAACAATTTAGGTAGTTGACTTCAGTAAGTATGTATAAATATATTTGCTTCAGAAGTGTTTGTTGTACTGCTTACAAAAATAACAGATTACAAAAAAAGGTATCCCTGAAACATAAAAGGAAAGTGTGGTTTGGAGGTCTGCAAACATCAGAAGGTACTGGCTCTGGATATTAACGAGTGATCTGGATGATAAGGTAACAGATGATCTTCTGAGAACTCCTAATAAACAGGCTGAGAAACTGACATAGGTTAAGAAAAATGTAACGCACATACACATGCATTTACCACTTTTACCTTTTGCCCAAATAGTTTTAATAAAGGAACACAAATCTGGCCTCGTAAACACGTGCTGAAGTTCTGTCTGCAGTAATTCCAATTTTTTAAAGGCTTGTGAATGACTGGAAGACTCATAACTAAATCCATGTTGACTGTGCCTATTTATGACAACCTGGTTCATTGTATGTGCATCTACAATACATTTATATAGTTAAATATACAATAGGAATGTTTTAACGTAGTAGCTCTATATTTTGAGGTTTGCTTATCCGTTGCAATTTTCTTGTTTGATGTGACTTTTGACATTTGCCCAGCCAGTCTCTCTGTCTCTCTCTGTCTCTCTCTTTCTCTGTGAGGTTCACATGTAAACTGATTTAAAGATTGCATAATGACTGTTTGGCATGTCCTACAGGCAAAGGTCCAGAAACCCTTTTTGCTGGCTATAACCTCAATGATAATGAGTGGCACACAGTGCGTGTGGTCCGGCGAGGAAAAAGTTTAAAGTTAATGGTGGATGACCAGCAGGCCATGACAGGTAGGGAGGCGTTGGGACTCCGCGTTACGGGGGGGAACACAAAGCAAAGAATGACACGAGTAAATGCCTTTATCTCAAAGCAACAGATGCTTTTCTTTCTTTTCTTGGGTAAGATCAAAACTCCACGTTAGGCATCTTGAAATACTGCTATTGTAAGTGCGTCATTATCCTTGATATTAATGTTACTCTAACATTGCTGTTGAAATTAATGAAAACCTCCGTGCTGATTTAAATTAATGTTTTTACACAGTAATTGGAGAGAAGTAACTTGATACATCACTAATGAGAAAGCAAGTAAAATGCTTTTGGCAACACGCTGAATTTATAGTAAGGTTAAACTCTAAGCTGTTGGTGTAAGAAAGAATTTCATAAATGTTTGAAGGGTATTCTAGTGCGTTTTAAATCTTGCATCAGTTGCCCTCAATAATTAAAAGCTGGGCAACAGGTTTTTCTAAAATACTCAAATACAGTTGGGATGAGAGAAAAAACATGGCATGCAAGCTAGCATACATTAGAAATATATTCCTATGTATATATTATCAGAAATGATAATAGAGATTTTTTCCTGTTAAAAATAAGGCTTACATAGATGCACTGATTCCTTGCACAATACAGCGTGCCTAATTTTGTGTTAGCTATTTAGTATGTTCCTTTGTTTTCATGGAGTATTGAATAGCTTTTATCATTTGTTTTATGTTTTGTTAAAATACTAACAATTTTAATGGGGTTATTCAAAGGAGAAGACCTTCAGTAGTCTTTTTTTCTCCTCAGCAGAACACTGGAGTCTGTGTCAATGGTAGAAAAATAATTGCTATGTATCTATATAGCTGCAAAAAGATACTTTCTAGAAGCAGAAATTGCTAACAGATCTTCCAGAGGTGAAGCAAAACTTTAGTCTGTGTACATGGTGATGCTTTGGGTCATTCTCCCAAGCAAGCAGATGGCCTAAACCAGTTTGTTTTTTTTTTTGTGAAAATAAATACGTAGTACTGGAGGAACTATACTGAAAAATATCATCTTCCTGCTTCAACTGGCAAGTGAAATAATAAGGCTACATTGGGGACGTTTTCTAGTTGGTTAGATCTGAATAAAACATAGTGTCTAAAACCAAATACAGCTTTCCTGGACTGCTCATGGCCGATTTTTTTATTTACAAATACTACAAGTTACAAAACCAGCAAGAATTAGTGTTTTCATCTTTGAGTCCAGTCCCAGCTGCTCAACACAGCTGCAGAAAAGTTCAAAACACTGTGAAGTAATAAGATGAAAACAGGAGGTTTCTATTATATACAGTTATAGGCAAGTCAAGTGAAGTAATGAGTGAAGAACACAGGACTGTAAATCCTTGTAACCGCTCTCGCTTGTGGATAGCTGTAGTCCCTATCAAATATCATGGTCTGGAACAGGCTCCCCAGAGAAGTGGTGGATGTCCCAGGCCCGTCAGTCTTTAAGAGGCGTTAGGACAATGCCCTTAATCACTCTCCATCCGCAGTGAAGTGCTCGTGCGGTGAGACTTAGGTGATCATTGTAGGTCCCTTCCAATGGAGCTATTCTGTTCTAGCTGTTAAAGACAGTGAGTCCTTCCCCTTTGGTTGCCTCCAAATCATGTAAAAGTCTTGCCTGTGGGTTCAACTTTCTGGTACAACACTTGGATTCTTTCTGCGTGCTCTATCAGAAGCTGGCTGTTGACTCAAAATCCTTCTCAGTTCTTCAGGCTGTTGAGGTGAGGCCTCACCAGTGCCCAGTACAGAGGCACCATCACTGCCCTACTCCTGCTGGCCATGCTGGTCCTGATCCAGGCCAGGATGCTGGTGGCCTTCTTGGCCACCTGGGCACACTGCTGGCTCATGTTCAGCTGGCTGTCCACCAACACTCCCAGGTCTTTTTCTGCTGGGCAGCTTTCCAGCCGACTCTGCCCCCAGCCTGTAGCGCTGCCCGGGGTTGTTGTGACCGAACAGAGATGTGTACACAGACACTTGCTTATAAAACCTCTGAAGGTACAACTGTCTACTCAGACCATTCCGCAGCACCATCTAAACACATCTGAGCTGGGTTGGAGCTCACACTCTCTGCTTGGAGTAGCGTGTTGAGGGAAGGACAGGGGGAACTTGGTCTGTCAACACCTTTGTGCTGTAACTGTGGGAACTGGTATGACAGAGCAGTTTCAGGCCAGCATTTATTCCAGCTTGGCTGGGTCTGCTGTTCATTTTCTTTGTACTCCACGAGAGACATGAAACATCTAAGGAACTGAGAAATCTGGTCTCTGGTATGTAAAAGGTAGATTTAAGTGTTGAAATTTATTAGTAATAAAAAGCTGTTTTGTCATTATACCCACACGATGTGACCATGAATCAGCCTTGCGATAGTGCTGCCCTACTTCTTTAAAATAAGCAGGGGAAGAAAAAAAAAAAATCTAAGCTCTGCTAGAAAAGGGGACTCTTCAGTGAACACGATTTTGATGTGCTGGGTGAGGTATTTAAAAACCAGCTTAAAAATTGACCTGACCTGTACGCAGTGTACCCTGGCAATGTTGATCCTTCACATTAGCTAGACAGTCAGCGAATTTCAGACTTTCTGCTGTGCAGGAGTCCTTGCGTGACAAAGAAGGACTCAAAGGTAGCTGTGAGGCTTGGGTTTGGCCACCTTTCTGATGTAGGCAAGAAGCCCCTTGCTATTTTCAGGGTGACAAGACACTGGCATACACCCTTGCTGCAGTCTTTCTGCTTCCTCCTGCTCCCGGGCTCTGCCCTCTTCCCCCCCAGGTTTCTCCCCGTGGTATAAAGCCAGTTGCTTTGAAGGAAGGGTCTGTGCAGCCCAGGGGTTTGTAGCAATAATGTACCTAGGACAACTTAAACAGGAATCCTTCCTCCTCCTTGCCAAATCACGTGCTTTTAAGCAAAATAAACGCAGTAATATCCCCCAAACTGTTATGCCTCTCTTCCATGGAACTCTAATGTTCACGTTTTAGCTCAGATTTGACTTTGTGTTCTTCATGTTGTGTTAATTAATTGCACTTGCTTATAGTGAAGCTACATGTCTGGTTAAGTGTAACCACAGTGAGGAATTTTGTGGGCAGTTTGATCTAGCCTGGAGAAGAGAAGGCTCCAGGGACACCCTATAGCCCCTTCCAGTACCTGAAGGGGCTACAGGAGGGATGGGGAGGGACTCTTCATCAGGAGGTGTGGAGTGATAGGAGGAGGGGTAACAGTTTTAAACTGAAAGAAGGGAGATTTAGATGAGATCTCAGGAAGAAACTCTTTGCTGTGAGGGTGGTGAGAGCCTGGCCCAGGTTGCCCACAGAAGCTGTGGCTGCCCCATCCCTGGAGGGGTTCAAGGCCAGGCTGGATGGGGCTTGGAGCAACCTGGTCTGGTGGGAGGTGTCCCTGCCCAGGGCAGGGGGGTTGGAACTGGGTGATCTTGAAGGTCCCTTCCAACCTGAACCATTCTATGATACACTGTGGTATTCTGCTTCGGTTTAGAAATCTTGCTGTTGGCCTTATATAAACATACTGATCCCAATGGAAAGGCTCCCAGATGTTTACCAAAAGTTTGGATGAATTTAGAAAAATCCTCTTTGGAGCTATGAATTGTCCTTGTGCATTCTGAAGAGTGTGAAAGTGAAGCACATACTTAATCACATGGTGTGCTTTTTGACCTCCCATTTCAGATGCTAACACATGTTTTCTTGTTACTGTTTAAAGGTCAAATGGCTGGTGATCACACACGGCTGGAATTCCACAATATAGAAACAGGAATAATAACGGAGCGACGGTACCTGTCTTCTGTGCCTTCAAATTTTATTGGGCATCTACAGAGTCTTACATTTAATGGCATGGCATACATTGACTTATGTAAAAATGGAGACATCGATTATTGTGAGCTAAATGCAAGATTTGGATTCAGGAACATCATAGCAGACCCTGTAACGTTTAAAACAAAAGCAAGTTATGTTGCATTGGCCACTCTCCAAGCATATACATCTATGCACCTTTTTTTCCAGTTCAAAACAACCTCACTGGATGGATTGATACTTTATAACAGTGGCGATGGAAATGATTTCATTGTGGTTGAATTAGTAAAAGGGTATGTATGGATTAGCGTAATGACGACAAAAGCCTATTCAAAATATATATATGTAGGAGAAATACAAATCTTTGTCTGACTGGACATGTATGATTAATGAACGTTTCTTCATGTTAAACTTCATATGCTTTATTGTGACTTTTTCTTTCAGATGAAGCTAGATGCCTGAAAAAAATGAAAGTAAATAATAGGTATAACTTCTATAGCGTTTGCTACAAAGAAGTACTAGTTTATAGCCTTCCTCTTGCTCTCTCTACGTATGTATGCGTGTGTTGGCTCATGGAGTGCTCGTTACTTTCCAGAAACTTGGGACTGCGTCTCAGCTCATCTAGAGGAATGGTGATTGCTCTGAATTAAGGTTGCTTCCCCATTTGGCATTCATTGCTGTCGTCCAGTTTTACTGGAACTACCAAGGAGTATAAGGAAACAGGAAATATTACACATATTAATTAGTGCACCCTTGCCACGTAAAGAAAAAGGAAACTTTTCCAATTTTTTCTCTTTTCCCAGGTATTTACACTATGTGTTTGACTTGGGAAATGGTGCAAATCTCATCAAAGGGAGTTCTAATAAACCTCTGAATGACAACCAGTGGCATAATGTGATGATATCGAGGGATACCAACAATCTGCACACTGTAAAGATTGACACGAAAATCACAACACAGAGCACAGCAGGAGCCAGAAATTTAGATCTCAAAAGTAAGTACTTTAATTCCTGTATAACCTACAGTTCATTACAGAACGATAACCTGAATCAATCATGTTTGTAAAGTAGTGTATCATTTCGTAATGCCATCTGAAATGTTTTATTTGATAGTAATTAATACGCTCACAAGAGATGACATCTTTGTTAGCCTGACAATGCCAATTTAGTAATAGTTCTGCACGGTTATGTACTACTTTAGGTAGGTAAAAATGCCACAGGAAAAAAAAGTAGCAAATGGTAAGAATGCAGAGTGGTCCATATATGTGAAAATATAACTGGGGCTCTAAAGGAACTCCAAAGTGTCTGTGAGGCTTGATTTTCCCGTGAACATCAGTTCTGTAGGTGACATGCAGGAACCACAGCCCAAGCTTTACAGTATCACTGCAAAGGCTTTGCAGACCAGATGATTATGTCAGAGAATTGGGGAACATTTTTGACTTGTCCTCCACTGTTCAGTATTCCACATAAAACCTACCTTTTGTTGGTTAAATGCAGTTTTTTGATATCATAAAAAAAAATTGTAATTTCTTATGTGGCAGTTCTCTAACAAATCATTTATAAATGCAAGTTGCCAGATGTATTGAACCATAAACATATACTCACCTAAATATGTAATGTTTTGTCATTTCAATAGCAGGGTGGGATAAATTTTGTTTTATAGCTCTAAATACATTTTATAGGTCCAGCTAGGTTCTTAAGATCCATTTTTATAAAGTAAACTGATACATATATACATTTTTAAGTTGTAAGGGTGGGCATCTGAATAGCTAATTTGCATTAGAAGAAAATATCTGGGTTTTTTTAAGGATATGTAAGTATACTTTTAAAATAATGCCTACCTAATCAGACATAACAAATATGTTCTGGTCATGTTAAAAAGTATTGTGTATTTTAACGTTCTTTATAAAAGTTCTTGTTAGGAAAACCAAAATTTTATAATAGTCAAAGAAAATGTAATATTTCAAAGGCCAGGATGTTCAAAGTAGATATTAATATTCCATCAAGAGCTTATTCCTTGCTGGATTTTCTTTTAACTACCTCTGAGTCACAGTTAATGAGCTGACCTTAGTAATTATTCCGGATTTTGTGATATTTTACATGTTTGCTTCACTTGAAAGTGCTATTAAGTTTGCAAGAGAGACTCTGAAAACTGTATCTTGGTAGGTTATAATCTTCAATAAGAGCCTCTTTATCAGAAATGCTCGGCTTACAAATTAGAGCTTTTTGCTCCATTCTTAAAAATGTATTTGAAATTTGTGCCATGTTCTTTCTCATTTTTGCAATCTTGTAAATATGGTCTATGTTTATCGAGGCAATTTAATATTTCAACATTATTTTTGATGCTGTAGAGAAAGCATCCACCTTATTATGTCATGTTTAGTTGCAATAATAAGTAGCACTTCTGCATACGTGTATGTGTTTAATCTGGGTGGTTTTTTCCAGTATATTAATTAGACATTAGTAGGACAAATAACCCAGTTAAGAACTGATAAGTAAATTAACCCTGCAGTGGTTTGGTCTGTTGCGGTAGGTAAGCAGTTGGCAGAGTGTACTCCGTGCGGGCACTAGAGGGCACTGCGGTGTCACTGAATGCACTGCTCGCAGCACTCGCGGAGGAAGCTCAGCAGTGGGGACAACTTACAAAACCCAAGATTCCTTTGTTTTCTTCGCTTTGAAAATTCTACTTTTGCTTTACCCTTTTGAAGTAAAACTGTATCCAGAGCTGGTGCATTTTCTAACCTTGAATTCCAGTGGAAAAAACAACAACCTGAGAGCATGAAAAAGCATACTGAGATTTGACGCGAGGAAGGTGAATTGTATTAGATGCTGCTTTTCTGTAATTCACCACCCAGGAAATGTGGTTAGTAAAGAATACCAAGCCTGACGTATCCAGTACAGTAATATATAGTAAGCGTCTTTCTCAAGCTGTTCTAGGGTACACAGGTCTTCAACCTCTGTCTTCTCATAGGATTACATTTTAATTTTATTTTTTTAACGTATTCTGTTACATTTTGCTCAGTCCGCTTCCCTTAAATATGGTACAGCATTTGTCATAAGAATTTTTGTTGGATTTTGAGGGGAGTTCAAGCTGATACATTTTAGCCAGCAGCTAAAAAACAAGGAAAATTGCCTTTTGTTATTGCTTTTTCTTCCTTTGTATTCAGTTGAAATGCTTTCCTGTAGCTTGTTCTTTTCTGTTTTATGTCAGTGTTTCTTGTGATGACACATCTCTGTTATGCTATAAACACCCCATACGCTTTACTGATGCGAGCAGCTATGATTAATTAATTATCCTGTATTATTTTACCCCTAGCAACATAGCAAATTCAAAATTAAACTTCTTGCTAGTGATATCAGTAATCCTGTTTAACCAGAGTTAGCATCGGGTGAAATATAAACACATACAGATAATATAGAATCTGCAGCCTTTCTGAGTAACTGTAGAGCTCCCAGATTTCAGACACTGAAATCCAAGATAATCCTGGAAAGATAAATCACATACACGCCCTTTTTTTGCAAATACACAGCGAATTCAGTATGAAGATAGGCCACAGATTGTGTTGTAGTGCCTGCACAGCATGTCAATTGTCTGGGAAAGCAGACACTTGCCATAAAAGCCTGGGAGAGAATTTCCACTCTGTTTCCTTTTGGGTGCAGGATTTGGCCATATAACATGGAAAGTCCATTCTTACAGACCTGCCTTCCCTGCATAACCTCTGGTACCCTTTCGGTGGATTGGAGTCAGGTACCCATAGAAATACTTACATTAAATTCTCCAGCTTAATTATTGCTGAAATTAGATGGGTAAATTATAATTTGGAGACAAATAAATGAGTGAAAATAGTTCTGTGTTTGGATTCCAAGAACAGTGTTATTTTTCCTAGCACAGAAAATTAGCAAAGTGTCCTTGGGTGCAGTTCTAACAGCTAACCCGGGAAGACAAATGAGTCTTAACAGCAAAGGCAACGCAGCTCAGGGCTGCCAGGGCTCAGTTACACAGCAAATTTGCTTTCCTGTATTTCATGAGCAGATTCCCTGCCCTGCTTTCAGTGTGGCTCAGATGCTTCTCTAGGCTACGATTCAGGGCCTTCACAGACTGAAACAGTTGGGTGGAAGGGGTTTCCTGCTTGCTGGACTTGATGCTGCGCTCTTCTGGGCTTGAGGGGTCTGAGAAACGCAAGAGAAATAAGTGGAATTTGACTCGTGCTCTTGTTCCTCACTGTTGCCAAAGAAAAGATGTCTCCTTTGCTCAGACTTGTAGGCGTTACGTCATCTGTAATGGCTCTTCTCCCTCCACATTTTCTTCCCATGGTGTGGGAAATTGGACTTCTGTCAGAATTACTTTTTTTTTTATAAATATTTGAAGACACATCATGTGCTTTCGAGGAGGAACATCCTCAAGCATGACGTTGTATCCACTTACCTCCTACACATGTAGGGGCTATTTTAATCCCCAAAGTTTTCATCCATTTTCTTTAAACAGCAAACATGCAAAACCCTAGAAGAATCCACTCGGAATGACTGTCAGAAAATCAAAATGTTTTAGCATTTTAATCGTTCATAAATGGAGATGAAAAGTTGAAATATTGCACTCACAGAACGAAAAGCTAAGGAGTGCTGCTGTTATTTTAGATTTAACAATAAATAATTGCAGACCTTCCTAGGCGTTGGTACTTCCAGTACTCCAGTATCCTATCCAGATTGCTGGCTGTGGTGTGTCCTCCAGGATGAACTGCAGTGATCCAAATTTTGATACTCGGCTGACTATATTTTCTTTTTAAAAGGAAATCATCATCACAAAAAAATCCTACCCAACTCAACAGTTATGGCTTGATTTTTTTGCTGGCTGTGCAGCATTTCATGCATCTTTAAGGCCAGCTTTTTTGAAATGACATCCATACTTTCACCTTGTTTCACTCTGGTATTCACTTCCCCGTGGCCTTCCCTAATGTCAAAGTTAGAGTCTATTGTAAGTTCTAGGTTATTCCTGTGCTGTTAAATCACTGCATCCTCAAAAAATACTGATCGTATTAGAGCATACATCAGAATCAGCTTCCTTGGGTTTAAAAATGCTGTCCCAGTCTCTTGTTTGTTTTATTTCTGGAGCTTTTCACTGGCCTCTGGTGTCCTCTATTCCTTTGTGAGTTATGGGTGCT
>JAOTQQ010000023.1:9492257-9508631 GCA_026546715.1 Gallinago undulata
TACTCGGCTGACTATATTTTCTTTTTAAAAGGAAATCATCATCATAAAAAAATCCTACCCAACTCAACATTTATGGCTTGATTTTTTGCTGGTTGTGCAGCATTTCATACATCTTTACGGCCAGCTTTTTTGAAATGACATCCATACTTTCACCTTGTTTCACTCTGTTATTCACTTCCCCGTGGCCTTCCCTAATGTCAAAGTTAGAGTCCATTGTAAGTTCTAGGTTATTCCTGTGCTGTTAAATCACTGCATCTTCAAAAAATACTGATCGTATTAGAGCATACATCAGAATCAGCTTCCTTGGGTTTAAAAATCCTGTCCGAGTCTCTTGTTTGTTTTATTTCTGGAGCTTTTCACTGGCCTCTGGTGTCCTCTATTCCTTTGTGAGTTATGGGTGCTGTTGCTCTATACATTTGCCTTTTCATTTTCCATTTTCTCTAGTCATGTGAAAACAGCTTTGTCTGAAGCATCTGAAAGAAAAGTAATCATATTAATTTCTGGTATCACCTCAGTGGTTTTATAAATGCACTTTAAATATGCTTCTTCCATATACTTCTAATCACTCAGCAATTGATTTATATCCTTGTAAACTTTTAATGCAATTAAATAAATAATCAGTCGCACTACTAGCCTGGCATATTCATTGATGATTTGTAATAGTCACTTAATCTATTGATATTTCATTTGCCTGTCAAAGTAGGTTATTCATGCTATGCAAAACTGAGCTAAATTAGTCTTGATCATAAAAAAAGATTTCTTGTTCCAGCAATGGAAATTTAAATTGTTTCCATTTAATATAATATTTGTCCCTGTTGTTTTATTATTGTTGCTGTGTTATATGTTCTTCTCTATATTAGAATGTCTGTATCAATGGCAATGGTCCTTCATATATTTAGTACTAAGAAACGAAGCTTTAAGAAGCACAGAAAAGCATTTTATGTAAAAATGCAAATTTGTACAAATTAACAAGTACTACTGCTTAAACTTCTCAACTAACATATATCAGCTAATTGTAATGACCTTGCCAGTGGGCTGTAAACACTTGATGCAGAAATAATGTCCTGTTCTAAATACCGAGTTCCAGCTACTGTCAACAGCAAACAGGTCTTCCCAGTGTGACCTGATGGAGTAGACGATGGAGTAGATGATGGCAAATGCAGCTGTTGTCTTCCTGCCAGAGTTGTGAAAGCAGCCTCTGTACCGCTGGGCAGGGAAAAATAGGGGACTTGGAACTCTTCTTTGGGTAGCAATGGTATACAGGCAGATTTAGCAAGAGGTGAGGGAACTATTTGGCCTAATACAAATTCCTTTATCCTTCGTTCTCTGCAACTTGTCACATATTGCTTCTAAACAGCTCTGCTCTCTACCAGAATGTGAAAATAATTTTGGCAATGCTAAGCCTTCAGGAATTGTATCTAAATTTCCAAAATCTACTCCAGTACTTCTGGATTAAATAAAAATGAAAGAAAATACTCTAGTGCTTGTGCCGAGTTCTGTGAACTCCACAACATTGCAGTGGTCTTTCAGATCACTCATGGTGAGAGAAAGGTTTGGCTTCCTGCTGCTTCTTCCCTGCTGTTTTCAGCCTCTTACACACATACAGACGTATAGATAACGTTCAAGGCCAGGCTGGATGGGGCTTGGAGCAACCTGGTCTGCTCAAGGTGGGAGGTGTCCCTGCCCAGGGCAGGGGATTGGAACTTGATGATCTTTAAGGTCCCTTCCAACTCTGGCCATCCTACCATTCTGTGATTTGCCCACATTGCTAACGCTGTTTGGCATGCAGGTTATTACCATTGCTGATTGTGGAAGTTCTTTCAAGCCCTTCTGGAATACTAAGTAAAAGTTATGCTGAGGATAATACAAGAAACTTGTATAACCTTAAAACTTAGGAAAAAAAAATCTGGATATTTAGTGTACATACATCCCACGGAATCCTGGCGTCTCCCCCCCGAAGAAGCACATCCTAAACTTGTTTTTAAAATGTGCTGCTGTGGGCATGACACCACCGTCCTCATGGATCTTGGTATTCTGAGGTGTCCTTTTTGCAAAGGATCTGCTTCCTATAGTGTCCTCAGAGCCTGGAGGTGATTCTCTTCATCAAGAGCTTGGTAATATTATATAAAAAACTGCTCTCTGCAAATCTACATTTAAAATGAGAACGTTCAACCTCTCAGCTTTTTGGTAGGTTTATGTGGAGAATCTTGCCTGAAGTCCTAGGTAAAGGCAGAGTTTTGGAGGTGATGATCTCTGAGGTCCAGGTGCCTGTTGGACAGAGGAACTCCTCGCTCTTTTGAAAACAAGCTCTGCTAAGAGCACGTATTGGCTATTGAAGTGGAGAGAAGAATATCAGGAGGAATGAAAACCTGAGTATACTATGCTGTGAAAATGCCTGCTTCATTAGATTTTGTCTATTTTTCAGATGTATACAATGTACAAAAGTGGTCAGAACAGGAAAGAAATGAAGGACGTTTGATGTGCTTGAATGCCTCACCTCCACCACAGCCATCCCCCTCCTACAGACTAATTGGCATGGCATCAGTTCTGTGGGAGATGGATTACCACACACGTTTATATGGCAATTAGATTTTATTATTTAGCATTTAACATGCATCACCGATTTTCCTCTTAGTCCACTGGAAAAGCAGGCTGCTTCGGTTTTAAATCTGTGTAGTCTTTTTTGATGCCAGTGCTTTCCATCTAGTCTTCAAGGGGAGAAAATAAAGCAAAGAGAAATAAAGTGGCTGGGAATCTGAGAGTTGTTGTTGTCAAGAAAATGGGGTTTTTTTGTGTGTAACTGTTTCTTGTTTGAGAATAGAGGTTGCTACAGAACAGGTTTGTTGGGGAAATGGTGGATTTTTAAGTGGAGAAATCCAGGTGAATGTTCAGACTCGAGCACTTACCTTTTGAGTATCTACTATTTATTTTTTTATTGAAAACTTAACCCTCTATCATGCAGATTGACTCGTTTGTGAAACATAGGCATATTTGCATAACCATTGAGCAGTTCTGAACAGATCCAAAAATTGTAATAGGAATGAAAACTGAGCACCCAGAGGTGATTGTGGAAGAGGAGAGCGCATCCAGCAGAGTTGGGATGTAAAACAGTGAGCAGCACAGCAATAGCACGAGAAGAAGTTTCTAAACAGAAACATATTTGTGCCAAGTGTGGAAAGTCTTCAATGCAGTTAGGAGAGTCGTGAGGCTACAAAGTAGGATGATGGAATCAGGAGACCTTGAAAAAAGCAGAGCAAGAGGTATATCTCTAGTGTGGACAGCTGTAGAAATTGGTGCCAAGAGAAATCTGTGAGGTGCTCTTGCTGGTGCACCCATCAACTCTAAGTTCTCTCTGGTACCTGGTAATTCTCCCTGCCTTTGTTGCTGTCACTGGGGATTAGGGTGCAGTGCTACAATGAAACTAAAAAGGACAGTATTAGCCGAAGGAGAAAATACCTTCAAAGTTAAATTTGCCTGACAAATAACTACATATGTCATATATGCCAATAAGGATAACTAAGGAAATCCCACAGTGCCAGCAGTTCAGTGCTGGTGATTCCTTTTTTTTGAATAACTTTAATGAGGTATTCAGGGAAGATGCTGAAAGCGGAGGAGAATTGGGCTGAAAATACCGATTTTGATACCGCTTCCTGAAAGAGCGACTTGCTAACCCATAAATTCCTTTTTGGCTATAATTTTTTTGCTTTGCTTGGTTATCGGTGTAAGGAATGTAGAAGAGGGAAGGCACCACCTGTCACATCATATAAGTGCCTCTTGCCCAGAGTACTTGAAAGGATGGATAACTCAGTAGATTCCGGACAAGTAAACTGGCCACCCTTTCCCTTCTTAGATGAGAGATTGTCTAAAAGGGATGGAATTCATTGCTCCAACAGGAAAAATATTTGAAAAGCCTACTTTGCTTCAAAAAAAAAAAAAAAAAAGAAAAATCACAGCAAACCCCAAACACTTCAACCACAAATCAATACTGAAGCTACAGAATGGACTCTTTGAAGTGAGTAAGTGGGCATAAAACACTAAGTTTACATGTTCGTGTCTTCCCTCAAGTGCCCTTGCAAGTGGTAGACGGAATTCAGTCAGGCTTTGCTCTGGCACCGAGCGGGCCTGTGAATGCGCAACAAGTGCATATTCTCTCCTGAAAAGGGAGGTTTGGAAAGCCATATGCCGGAGCGTATGTGCTGCAGAAGCTGTGTGGATGCAGCATTTAAGTCTTTGTCAACTGTTCTTCAGTTTCTTATTGGGCTAGGATCACAGCAGGCTTCTTGATTTATTCAAAAAAAAAGAACAATTCTATTTCTTCCACGTTTTTAAAGGATCAAATAAATTTTTTTGATATGGAACAAAAAGTAAATGTTTAGTCATGAATAATGGAAGTGGAGAGAGGCTTTAGATTTACCACTCATCTGCTATTCAAGCCCAGTTCCTTTTCTGAAGTATGTGTTGAAAACCCACATCTGAAAGAGAAGTCACGGCTCTGCTCTGCCTGCTGCACAAAGTAAATGGGCTGTAGGTGCTTTTGTATGTTGGAGAGGGGAGAAGGTTACGATGGACCAGGAGCCTCCTGTATTTCATTAAATGGCAAAGGCATCTAGATGCCGACCTGACATTTCCATTTCAGACAGTATCCCATGATTCAAGATTGGGATGTTGTCTGTTGTGCTTAAGTCAGTGCATATTCAGCTCGTGTGGGAGTAATTAATTTTCACGTTCCAGTTGTCTCAAAAATACCATGAGTTGGGTTTTGTTCAGTTCTACCCAATGCTTCATTGTGCAACTATTAAGATACTGCAAAGTGATTTCTATTGATCTTGTAACAGCAAATCAACTGTTTTATGAAGGACTTGAAGAAAGTGAGCACTTTTTCCTTTCGAGATTAGACTTTCCCTGTAGTATTTCTCAGTCTTTGCAGTCTTCATTCCTCTTTGCCTGCCTGAGGGAAGAAGCTGTTATATGCTTGATCATTTTGAAATAGCGTATTTGGAGAAAAGTGTGCCTGCCACCTCGGCTTCAGCACAGCCAGATGTTCCTTTGTATTCTTATGTCACGCAAAGGAATTGCGGAGATGCCTGTTGTGCTTTCAGACCCCACCATGATACACCAGGGCTATCCATCTCTTTCCTGGGGAGCAATGCCTGTTGTGCTTTCAGACCCCACCATGATACACCAGGGCTATCCATCTCTTTCTTAGGGAGCAATGCTGTTCCAGGACGCTGCAAAAGCACTCTTGTTCCTAGCTGTAGTAGTGATTTAGTACTATGTGACATTAGAAACAAAACAGAGACATTTCTTCTCAAATGAAAGAGAAATTAAGAGAATAGCTGAAAGTACAGTTGAAACCAGCGGCACAAGAAGATGCAAAGGGACAATATCTGCTTTTGGAGAGAGTGATGGATTTGAAGATGCCTTTTGCAGCCGTATAAAAACATTCCAGGGATGTTGACTTTATGGATTATGAAAAAGCCAAGCCACAATTCCTTCTGTGGTTTTATTTTCTCCTCTTTTTTTTTTTTTATTTTTTTTTAATTTACACATGGAACCATGTTTGAATGAATAGTGTTAATTTCTTGTCAAGAATGGTGTACAAGAAATGAACACCAGATATGTACAATAAAACATACAGATTTTGGAGAGTAAAGGAGCCTAACTATATCCTGGTTAACCTACTTAAGTTTTAGACTGAGAGAGAATCTCATCAAAGTCTATAAATATCTAAAGGGCAGATGTCAAGAAGATGGGGCCAGACTCTTGTTAGTGGTGCCCAGCGACAGGACAAGGGGCAATGGACTCACCAGTGCTTGAAGACCATGGTAGTCTCATCAGCACCTAAGAATTCTCAGGGTGTCCACATGCATCAGGAAAGGAGGAAAGTCAATGAGGGTGACCTGTCAGCAACATCAGTAGTGCCAAATAACAATAATAATTATAAATTACTTAGAAAAGAAATAAATAGATCAGCATTGTCAATTGTTATTTTACATTTCTTTGCTTTAGTACCTGTGAAGTTCTTATTTTGAAGAAACGTAGAGACCTGGGATAAAAAAAGAGAGATATGTTATTACAGAAGGATTTGGCAGTATTTGTTTCACCAACAGTCGTGTGTGACTCACTGTTGTGTGGTGTTCTGTGCGGTTTTGCAGAAGTGTGATTCCAGTAATGAATACATTGAGAACTCGGGTTCATTTATTAGCTAGCAATTTGTGTCTGTGTTAAATTCAGTTATTCTTCAAAGCACAGATCAGCTCTAAGTCAGAGAAGAGATACACTGGTGTAAGCAGGAAAGTTCCTATTGGAATAAAGGAAGATCTTCATTACTGTAAAGGCTATAAATTAAACCCACTAACCTCTTGTCTTTGTCAGTGCTTACGCTTGACCAGTACAATTATTGCCATGATATGTAGGTGTAACTCTGGAAGTGCTGCCTTCCAGTTGGTTTCCTCTGGCCAGCAGTGAACGTGCCAGTGAGAAGCACTGCAGCATACTTATGTTCTGGCCTCAGAAAAATGAAGAGAGGAAACAATCGCCCCTCCCTAAATAAAAGGGTAGAACTCTGTGTGCTGGCTCCTAATACAAGTAAGAAGCGAGTTGTGAGAGGAAGGAGTATTTGCTCCCAAACAAAGTGCTTCATTTGAGGCTTCTCCAGAGACCAGAAGAAAGTCTTGGAGTGTTCTCTTCCCTCACCCATTTCTTTACTACCTGCTACTTTGTTTATGCTAGCTGATATATTTTAGATAAATTGGTTATTTTCCTGTATAAATTAAGGAAAGTCAGGACGGTTTTGGGAAAAAGGGAAAAAAAAAAAAAAAAAAGGAGATTTCTTTCAGGAATACATTTTAAAAAATCAGAATCAACTTAAAATAAATGCATGGAAGATATTAGCTAAACTTTAGTTCCAGAAACTATGGTTAGCACTGTAAAACAAGCATATCCCTTTTTATATGCACATAAAAAATGCTCATGTATTGAAAGAAAGAAATAGAAGAACTGCATTTTCTCTTGTGCACAACTCATGAAATGATCACACATTTTCAGTGGTATCACTGTTGCAATAATATTACGTTTAGGCTGCAGCTAGTTTGGATAGTGTCATGATTTCATACTATTGATCTGATGAACCTTACTTCATGAAATAACTCACATGTGATTCATAGAAGTGAACAGGCACATACTCAACAAGCCATTAATCCTGTTTTAGAGTGTGTAACAAATCCAGTAGTAAAGCTTTTAACAACGTTTTCTGCAATTCTGCCTTGTCTGAATTTCTGTGGGATTGAGTTTTGTAGGAAACTGCTTCTACATGGAGATGAAGGTGAAAATGAAGCACATGATTAAGTGAAATGAAAGTAGCTATGCAAATAACAGGAAAAATAACCAACTGATAAAATTTAAATAGCTTTAAAAATATATATATTTTTTAAAAAAAAATAAAATCTGAGTTTTACTTCCAGAGCCTATTCCTTAATAAAATTTGGTGTCTGAGGCAAAGTGTGTTTTTTATGCTGTCAGCAACAAACTCAAACCACACTTGATATTAAATCCGGGAAAGGTTTAGCCCGTAGTGATTAAAAAGTACTTGTACATAGTTTATAAAAGGTGAAGTATAATGGTCAATATGGCTGCTCAATACACATCATATGTGTTAGTGTAATGCATTAGCTAGTACAAAAACAGAGCTCAAGTTCTTTTGAACATCAATAAAGTTAAAATATTACCCAGAACATGTTTTTGTTTGTGAAAACTGTGTCTTCAATAGTATATAATGATCGGTTCTAATTATCAATAGTCTTAAGCAACTAAAGGAACGGTAGAGCTACAGTTTCTTTAGACTTAATGTCTGGTGATACCTATTTGAAATATCCCAGTGTATATTTTCAGGAGCAAATCCTCTGCGTTCAGGTTCCTCTGCTGACACACCGACCTGGACATCTACTAGCCATGAATCGTAACTGACCGTCGCTGTATGACCGCATGCAGCAATCTCAACGTGCTTGAGGGATGGATCTTGGGAATTAGCCAGGGATCAGTTTGGAAGTCTCAGGTTGTAAAGGTTTAGCCAATCACAGAACAAAAATAGTTGTTTGGACAGTATAGATGTTGGGAGGTTTAAGAAGAGGTTGCATGTGTCACATCGAATCGACCGAATTTAACCATTTTTAGCATAGGTGTGATTTTCTTAGTATTGTTCTCTGGAGTTCCCTCTTTTCAATCAGTTGGAATCATTTGAGATGAATTCTATCTCTGTGTTCTGGCTTGACGATGACTGAAAGCACAGAACTTCAAGTAGCCTGGAAGGGTCTTAATAGATGTTCCACCTCAGAAAAAGGTGAAGAACCTTTATCACGAGGCAAGAGCTTTTACTGCGTTTCAACCAGTTCAGCTGGTTGAAAAATGCAGAAGTTTTTCTCCTCTGAATGAATTGCATCCCATTTGTGGGAACATATGGATCACCATATTTTGATCTGTTATGTCTAATATCATGCTTCTGAGATTTATAGTGTACCTCAAAGCTCTAGAGAGAAGCAATATCTTATTTTTCAAATTATCTACGTGGAATGGAGAAAGCTTGAGCTTCTTAGCAGGTGATGCTCTAATGGCTGTTAAGACTTTTGCTTGGGTGACTTTTTATCTCTATTTCACTAATTCCAATACAGTTGTGTTTTAGGGCTGGAATGTAGTAACTAAACATTTTTCACAGTCTGATAGATGTTTGTTTCAGGCTGTTTCCTTGCAGGCAAACCGTAAACCATTGCAAACAACACTAAATTGTGCTCCCTTGGGAACAAGCAAGTTTGCCGGGAGAAGCAGGAAAAGGTGTGACTGCAGCTTATACCGCTGAGGGGGAGATTAACGTTAGACACGTGGGGTAGTGATGATAGCTGGTACAGTCTGGGGTCTGGCGCTACAAAATCTGCCTACAAAGCTTGATAAACGCTCAGGCGATGAACAATTTTGCATTTGAGGTGATGCAGAAATACTTTTTGGTACATCCTGTAGCCTAGACTCCAAAATCATCCAGGCTGGGGGACATACTGGAAAGCACAATGTAGATTAGAATGTATATTGAGGTAGTCTATTGAAAATGGATGCTAGCACAAAACATAGAATCATAGGATCACAGAGTGGTTTGGGTTGGAAGGGACCTTAAAGATCATGGAGTTCCAACCCCCCTGCCCTGGGCAGGGACACCTCCCACCAGACCAGGTTGCTCCAAGCCCCATCCAGCCTGGCCTTGAACCCCTCCAGGGATGAGGCAGCCACAGCTTCTCTGGGCTTATGCGATCAGTGAGGATTTAATGCCTAGGGAGGGTAAGAATTTTGTCACTGGGTGATGCTTGAGAGTCAGATGCCCCCATAAGCACCTTTTTTCAGCAGACTGACACTTAAGGAACACTTCAGGGAGGTAGATATGTTCATTTGAAAGCCCACTGTTCTGCCGTCCAGAGACACCAAACACAGGCACAGACAGAGTTCTTGTAAAACAAAAACAGCATCCCCCCCCCTCCGCCTCAGTGTTTAAGAGAAAAGTATAGTTATGTCCTTGCAAATTAAGTCTATTAATTCCTCTCAGGAAAAAAAGCACTAGCTTTTGATCCTGCGTAAGTTGCCTGTGGTTCATCAAAGAGAGCTGTTTATAATGTGTCTGTTGGGGGAATTATTGTTGGCAATAAAACCCTATTTGCTCAGGGTGCAGATTGCCATTTCAAGGCATCTAACTCACCCTGTCCCTACGTGATGGACACAGGGTATGGATTTTGGTGGGGAGAATCAGTTGTTTCACTGCTTAAGAATGGTATCCTGAAGTTTCTCATTAGACGTGTCTCTAAACCCTTTATTTCACATAGAAATGGATGATTCTGCATACGTGAACTTTTGGTGGATCTTGGTGTTCCACTTACTGCCTTTTATCTCAGTCTGCTGGATCCATAATTGGGATTATCTGTGGTCAGGCTCCCCGAGTAGGCTAATGACATGCATCAGTGCTCGGTGCATTTCTAGATGGAAATTTGGGGACTCGGTCCTCATTTGTAAAACAGATGCGTGTTTCCTGCATATATGAGCTGGCACATAAATAACACATCCAGGTACTTCTAAGCAATTACTCATACAAATGTGAAGTTTACATGCCCAGTTGAAAAAATATAGTCCTGCAATGTCTTTTCGTGTCATATATACTATAGGTGTTTTCTTCTATATTTGTTTTTAAGAATTATTTTCTGAGATACTTGTCATTTAACAAAAAAAAAAAAACAACCCAGAAAATCAAGCAGGCCAAAGATTCTACATTTGTCTTTTTGTTTCCTGTATCTAATATTTAGTTCTTCTTAACAGGTGACTTGTATATTGGAGGAGTGGCCAAAGAAATGTATAAGTCATTGCCAAAACTGGTGCATGCAAAAGAGGGATTCCAAGGCTGTCTTGCATCAGTTGACTTGAATGGCCGGCTCCCTGATCTCATCTCAGATGCTCTCTTCTGCAATGGGCAAATAGAAAGAGGATGTGAAGGTATTAAATATGCTGATTTATTTATTTATTTTTTATATCATAGTGAAAGAATTTTGCATGTAGATACTGTTTTATCTGTTTCTAATTGATCTTGTTTGACCCTTTCTTATATAAAGAATGCATCTTTTTTTCAGTATTATGGAGACAAGTGTGTTCCTGCCCTGTAGCCCAGAGTTGGTCTAAGAACATGAGTTCACTTCTTAAATGTTTAATGGAGGTTCTGTCCTTTTCCAGTGGCAAGATATTTTGCATGTATTTTGTTTACTTCTGATGTATTTTAATTAATGACAGAAACAATAACAGTTAGCTTCAATGAAGTCCTTTGTATCTTTGTAACACTTGGAGATTAGCTAATGCTGAGACTTTAGCTAATTAATTCAATTTTTAAAGCAGACATTTTGAGTTGATTAATTCAAGGTTAATTTATGAAACTGTTTAAGATCAATCTTCCATCTTCTCTATTTTTGCTCACCCCTGAGATTTGTATTGTCATGAGCCTTCCTATCTAAAATCAGTAACAGCCAATTATGTTTTATCTCACATTTTTTATGTCTTTATTGGCTCGTCTGGAATACCATGTAATCTAAGTGAGAAGAGAAATAGGTGTATTTGTAATTCAGGGGTGTCAATCTCTAGCTATTTTTCCAGTCGTCATTTAATCCCACGTTATTTTTACTATGATTTATGGAATAATTTAAATAAATTCTCTGTCCCTGCATATATATTTTATTCACATAATTCTGAATTTTGAGGCTATGTTCAATTTTATGTGTTCTCCCATCTACCAAGTGCTGTTTTTCTCTGGACAGAAAAACATGTAAATGACACTATAGAATTTCAAGTTGGAATCTTGATGCTTTTGATATCGAGTTTGTTAAGTTTGCAAATAGACATTGAAGAAAAAAATCCAAGCAGAGCTGGGGGGTTTCCTCAAGTTTCACAAGATAAAGCTTTTTGGTGGATAAATTCTCTCCTCTTTTGTTATGCCTACAGTACATTTGTACAGGTAGAACCTTTTTGTTCTTTACTTGCTACATTTAGTTAAGAGTATAAATTCTATTGATAGCACGTAGAGTTCACAACTTCTTTTTCTGTAGTTTTAGTGCCTGTTTATTTCTAATCAGGAATGGAAAATTACGTATTAATTAGTTTGTCACAGAGATTAGAAAATTAGATTCTGCTTTCTCAATGACGTTAGCAAGTTCCGTGCCTGCACCATCCCTTCAGAGAGTCAAAGTATGCCTTAATTCCATTATGAATTTCATAGCTTCTTTTGAAATTACGTAATTTTATAAATGAATTTTATGTACTTCAAAGAAATATTGCCACAGGCCTAGAGCGCAAGTTCACCTTTTAAACCAGTGGCACAACTCAGCTATCAGGGAATTTAATAAAGCTACAAACAATTTAATAAAGCTGTACAAACATTGTCCCTTTTGGTGGAGAGTCAGCTTTTTCCAACACCAAAATTACCTGACACAAGCAAAATGGTCAAACCAGATGTGCTACCTGGCTCCCAGAGAACTGCCTCATCAAAAGTCTTCTGCCTGCAGAAGGAAAATCTTTAACAGAATGGAATGAAATATTCCCTTCCAACCTTTCTGCTTAACCCCCTGCAAGTTAACTCTCCCATCTCGCGAATTTCAAGCCTTTCTGTCTGACCCATCCGTCAGTCTCTTTTCTGCAGACCCTGGATCACTTGTACATAAAATTGTTCTGACACCTAAGATCTGTTTTAAGTCACTTGCACGTTCAGCTGCCTCCTAGGAGTGCCCCAAGCTGCCCGTAGCTCCGCTGCTGTGCGCAGGGAGGCTGTCTCCCTCCTGATGGAGCTGAGCCGTTTTGCATCAATCTCACGCTGGGATGGGATGCGAAAGCTCTCTGAAGTCTCCTGAGATGTCGAGTCCAAAGAGCTCAGGACACAGGAGCAGAAGTCATTTCCAAACACTAAGTATCGGTCACTGCTCGCTCCCAATCCCAAAGGACTGGCCGTACTGGTGGGTATATGTCCTTTGCTAAGACATCAGCCCGCTTCACATTTTTTCCTGAGAAGTGAGGCACTTTGTTCTGATGTTCTTCAGGCTCTTACGAGATTGTATTCCCCATCTTTCTACTTTAAAACAACCCCAAAACCTCAGGTGAAAGCTCTTCTCTCTCCGTCAAACTGTGAAGCCATGATGTGCTACTAATTAATTTTATCTGTTCTGAAAACATTGATATTTCTCAATAACTTTTCTATCACAAGTGCATGTTAAAAATTCTTTTGTTGGAATTTTTTTTTTTTTTCAACCCCACACGTGGGATTGGTGTAGCAAGTTGTAAGGCTTGAATTTCAGAGTTTGAGCCACAGGCAGATAGAGAGCTCCATTCTCTATCATTGAGCATTGAATATAATTTACACTTGGTTGAATCCGCCTTGTTGACAAATTTTCAATGGCTAGAACAGATAGAAACTAACAGCTAGAAATATAAATATGCTAATGAATAAGCTCTTTGAATTGTTAACAGCAACCCCCAGAGCCAGGTTATCAGTGTCAGCCCTGGTTTTCTCTAGTCAAAACTGGTTTGTTTTTTTTTTTTTACATGCTTCAAATAAAGCAGATTTATAAAAATGAGAGAATGATAAAAAAATTAGCTTAAATATATTTAGGAGGAAAATGCAGTGTGTGCATGCATGTGAATATATAATAGAATTTTTGTATTAAATGACCTATATGAAAAGTTTCAAAGTATAAATATACATGAAGATTCTTGGTGGTGAGATATGGGATTTGTTTTTACAACATATATTAAACCATTGTGCATGCTACTTAATAATGCTTTTTGTGTAATATATAGCACGTAAGCCCTCTCATAAGAAAAATGTAAATGAGAGACCAAATCCAGTCAATTAAAAGTCTGCAGCAAAGACTGAATAAATTAGAATTTAGAAATAGAATGTGAATGAAAAGGTGAGTGCTTGAGAGATTGTATTACAATATTTTTACTAAATAGCTTATTTCTGTAATATAGATGAGAAAATATGAACCTGTTATGGTAGATATTCTAGTATTTACTGACATTAAACAGTCCTCCTCTGTTCTTTAAAAAACCCCAAACGCCTGCTTTTATTAAAAGAAATTCTTACGTGTAAGCTAGCCTTGATGGCAATTTTTGAATAATGACTACTATAGATGAGCCCAAAGTCCTGAGAATGAATTTAATAAAAAGCAAAATACCCTGCTTTTTAAGAAGATCCGACCTGTACTTTTTCCAAAAGCGTGCGTTTTAAAGCCCACTTCTCAGTGTGCCCACAGGGTCCTGCACTTTAGGTACTTTTAAGTCCTTGTGACTTTTGCTCTACTTTTGCAGAGATGAGGAAATTTAACGTTGCATAACTAAAGTGTAAATAAATGCATGAATATATAACATTTAGACACCTACAGATATTTTCACTTCATCTTTGTAAAGTTTCCGAGTAGCAGAATCTGGTGAGAAAAAAAATGTGTCTTGTCTTGTCAGCTACGGGATTCTGTCATTATAATCCCCAGCTCAGGAACGGGTGATGTAATGCCCAAATGTTTAAACTTCTGGGCTCAGAACTCCAAAGCAAAGGAAATCACTACCCTGTGTCTGCCTGCCGCAGCCTATCGGTTATAGGTATTATTCTGATTATTGTTAGAACAGGAGAAAATAGAAGAGTTGATGGTTCTGCTGAAAAAGGGATGCAGCATACACTGTCCCAGTTCTTAATCGCGCCGGGTCAGAGGTGTTCTCGAGAGGTGCCTCATTTCAAGCAAGTGGCCATTAAACCGACTTAAATCATCCCGATAGGGATTTTTCCTGAAATACCAAAAAATCCAAAGAAAATCCCACACTGAGATCGTTGAAGGAGCTGTGCTGTGAAAGAAGAGTGAAGTGGATTTCTCTCTACAGGACTATTTAGGATATTTATATAAACTTTGGACCAGTTTGGCCCTGTCCTCAATGACTAGCAGTGGGAGTTTCAAATGGATACTGATGTGTCGTCTTCAAAAAAATTTAGGACAATTTCATAATCCCAGAAACAGGTTATTTTTTTTCCTTGTAGTGTCCAGAGTCAGTGTGAAGTGAGTGTGTGAGCTGATAGTGATCTCTAATACATGGTGTGTGTTTCAGTCTTCCTTCACCAGGTATGAAGAAAGGGCTAGAAAAGAGACAGACCAGAGAGGATGATGGTGCTAATTGTTCTTGAATTCAGTGTATCTGAACATGACAAATGGCTAGTCGGGATTCAGCCATGCATTTACTCTACTAATGCATTCATATCTATCCAAGGAAGAAAAAAAAAACCTTTTAATTTTCCTTCATTACATGTCATCAGCTCAATTAACCATTATATTTGTAGTAAAATACTGGCAAATTACTGCTTTCTTATTTTGGCTTGCCTGAAGATTTATGGCTATTAGCATTAATTTGTTTGCATTATATGGCATTTCTTTCTCTCTTTAACAGCAGCATGCACTTTACTCTGAATGTTTTTTTTCTGTGTTTGCTGCCATTTCAATATTGCTTACTAACATTTAATATATTTTGCTTTTTTTTATTTTGCTGACAAAGTTGCATTGATGAAAGCTGATTTGCAAGGTAGATAGCCCTGTGTGTGTTAAACAAGACTGAAACCCCCAATGCACAGTTGGATTTCTGCAATAAATGCTCTGTACATTTCAGAACTAAAGCGTGTTGTTTTCTTGGAGAATTTTCTTTCACACTTCTAAAACAATGGGCTCCATGAACCTTCATTTTCCAGCATAGCTTGCATAAAGGCTTTCAGTCTTGACTATGTTTGTACAGTGATTGCTTTAGTGCTTTGATCATTCCTTTTCAAATTTCTTTATATTTCAGTAGTCTAGTTATGATTTTCTAGAAATAGAGTAGCTTTGTTTTTCATGCATATGTCACATTTTGGCATGCCACTTCATTTCTGGTCTGGTTTTTCTGCATTTCCCCTTAGAAAAGGAACCTGCATGGGATCCCTAAAGCATGTGAATCGGTACTTGCCAACATTCCTGCCAAAGAATCCCAAACTCCTCTTAATTTCAGACCTAAATCATTTTAAATAATTTGTGGGATTAAAAACAATGTACAGTGTAGCTTCATTATTTTTTGATTGTTTTAATTTTATTTTCCAATCTTTACTGTCATCTCCCAGAGCATTGCTTTCTGTGACATCCGGCCTTGCTGTTTGAAATGTATTTACAGGAAAAGAATGAATTTTATAGAAAAACATTACAGCCAGTTAACGGTCTGATGCGAGATTAACAAATAACTTGGAACAAAGTTAACGTTCCCACTGGAATAACTGCTTCAGTTTGTGCTTTCTTACGTGTTTGACATAGCAATCTTAAACCTAAAGCAAACCCCACCCTTTATAATATCACACGCTGCTACAAAATCAGCAAGTTTCCGTGCGCTGTACTTGGTAACTCTTTGCTCGTTCGATTTGAGATGTTGGCAACTAGTTCATGTGGTCCAGTGAGAAACACCTTTCTTTGGAAAAGACAAAGTGCGAGTCCCTTTCTTGTGTGTTCTCGTCAGGCCCCAGCACGACGTGCCAAGAGGACTCCTGTGCCAACCAGGGAGTGTGCCTGCAGCAGTGGGACGGGTTCAGCTGTGACTGTAGCATGACCTCCTTCAGCGGACCCTTATGCAATGACCGTGAGTACAGATAAAAAAAACAATAATATATATATATATATATATGCTCATCTGAACGCTGGGGAGCTTTCAGGCAGCTTTTGAAGCAAGGGTCAGAAGCTTTGTGTTATTTTAATATTCCATATTTAAACGAACTGACAAAGCCTGTGAAAATCTGTAAGGTTTGTGAAGATAACATAG
>JAOTQQ010000023.1:9508731-9524344 GCA_026546715.1 Gallinago undulata
GTGTTATTTTAATATTCCATATTTAAACGAACTGACAAAGCCTGTGAAAATCTGTAAGGTTTGTGAAGATAACATAGCTAAAATACATGGTATCAATTTTGGACAATGTGCAGTATCAAACACTCACAGAATTTGGTTTTATTGCGCTGGATTGCACGTCTAATATACTGATGGTTACCTGTTTGAAATAATCCCTTTCCCGCATAAATGTTACAAATAGGGTTTTTTCCCTGCTTGAAAAAAACCTTTTAAATTTTATTATCTTAAGCTATATTGCAATTTTGCAGCATTATATCATGAGGGCTGTAATTACTGTGAAACAGTTGACAAGGCTCATTATCTCCCTTTGTAGATTTCTTTAGGTGACACACTAAGCGTGCCAATAATAAAAGCATGCCGAGTATTTTAGTTCTTTTAGATTTCATCTGAATAAAACTACATAACATACACCAACCATCTGGTCTTTCAGGAAAAGCTTAAATGTGTCAAAAATAAGGGGCCTGACTCACCGATGTCATAATCTAGTTTTATTCCAATCTAGCTTTATTGATCTAAATAGAATTATGCAGAAGTGAAAGTGGAATAGTAATGCAAGAGCCATAATGTTCCACGGTAGCAGATTAAAGTGAGCTACTGAGTTTTCTTTTCAGATCATCACATTTTAAATATCCAAATGTTGCACATTTTTATATCCATATGAAGAGGGGATTTCTTTAAGGCTAAGCATTTTTATTTCTATTTGTATCTATTTATCTGAATGACTGCTTGTATAAAGTGTTGGCATCACTGTCTAGTCAAGCATTTTGGATTTTGATGTCGTGTTCCGCTTCTTGACTCTGCCATAAGGTGTGCCTTCTTGGACAAACCCTAAAATAACAGAATGATTATAATCTGAAAAGCTTTTGGCTCAACTTGTATCTAGGACAAGGCTAGGAAATGAATTACATGTAAAAGCTTTGTTAATTATTCTCACGAAAGTTCCACTTTTCTCCTTTTGACCGTGTTTGAAAACTATGGAAAGGACTCAAGTGGTGTGTTTCTCTGCACTTGCTGTCATGATAGAAATGAAATGTGGTATCAAAAACCTTTCAATACTTTGAGCGAAGGATTTTGTTTATTTTAAATATATGTTTGCCCTTCCCAGCAATGTGAGCCATTAGTCATACTGCTAAACATATATTTTTAGAGACTTTGGTCCCCTACCTGCTACAGGAGAAAATGATTTGTCTCTATTTTATTTTGATTTATTGTTTCTGTTCTTCTGTGATCTTTGAGTTCTTCTAAAAATTACTAAAAACTATGAATAAGAAATTATATATTCCACATCTAGCACAGGCTAAAACTCTGCTTATAAATTTGTATTAGTAGTAACTGTTGTGTGGACCCGGAATATTCTGTGAGTTATTTCTTCAAGTGAGAGCTACTGCATAAATGTGGTGAACTGCTGAACTTAACGTAGAAAAGATATTTACCAGTCTGTGACGCCTCACGTGTATGATAACGATATGGACTACATTGCACACAGTCAGATAATTCTCAACATACTATTTCTAATGATGGTACACGAGTACCTTTAGTACATGGTTGTAAAAAAAGCTACAGTACATTTCAATGTACTGCTTTATGTAAAATGGAGTATTCGGGGCGTTAAAATCTCACAGCTAGAGATTTTTTTGTTACCAATCCCCCAAATCAACCACTTAAATAAATAATAATTGTCAGTGATCATAAGAGAAAATTTTCCTTATATTTAAATGAGATTTTGTGCATTTCAGTTTGTGCCTATTTGCCCCTTGTCCTGTCAGTGGGCACCACTGAGAAGAATCTGTCTTTTGAACTTCCACCCATCAAGTATTTTAAAACACTGGTAGGGTGTCTGCTGAGCCTTCTCTTCTCTAGGCTGAACAGTCCTTCCTCTCTCAGCCTCTCTTCGTATCAGACATGCTTCAAGCCCTTAGTTGCTTCGAGGCCCTTTGCTGGGCTTATTCCAGTATGTTTACATTGCTCTCCCAGCGCTAGGAGATGGTACTCCAGATGCACCTCAACACCTCAGCAGTGCTGAGTTGTTGAGGGAAGGATTGCATCTCTCAGTTTTTCTTCAACTTCTTTCTCAACGCAGCCAGTGAGGCTGTTGGCCTTCTTTGCCACAAGAGCACACTGCTGCCTCTTGTTCAGTTTGGTGTCTAGTGGGATGCCCAGATTCTTTTCTGCAAAGCCGCTTTCCATCTGGTCAGCTTGTCCTGATACGTGGGCTCGTTTCTCCCCAGGTGCAGGATTTGGCATTTTCCTTTGTTTGACAAGGTTCTTGTCAGCACCCTCCCTTCTCCAGCTTGTCAGCATCCCTCTGAATGGCAGCACACCCATCTGGTCTGCCAGCCACTCCTCCCAGTTTTATATCTTCTCCGATTTGCATCAGTGTGCACAAATTACCCTGCTGCATTGGAGCTGATACTTTCAGCGAGTTTCCCACAGCACCACGATTTGACACGCATCATTCCTAGGCTTTACAATATAAATGTTTCACAGGTATCATTCTTGTCTTTCATTTCCACATCAGAGAGTTTGGAGGAAATAATGAAAGAAACAGTTTCTTGAAAAACGTTATAGTACTTTCTACTACTATAGTGTGCAAGAAGTTGCTTTAATCTTTCCAATAATAGCAAATTATTACTCCTGTGCTGTTTGGCCTGTTATTCCCAGGGAAAATGTTCACAGCTTAAAGTGAAGATTTTATTTTTTTCTTTTTTTAAAAAAAAGTTCTTTCAAAATAAGCACGATGTGAGGCAAGTTGTTTCTTGCCCAAGAGTGTCTTCTGTGTGTCAGCTAGAGAGAGAGAGAAGTTTGGGGAATATAGAGCTAGGGGAAACGGCCTGGGCCAGCCAAGGACAAGGCTACAGTTTTACAGCTGTAGTCAGGAACACCCACAGTTTAATCGACAAAAGTTTTGCTTAGTTGTGAATCTTGGTTCTCCACTACAGTGACTATGGAATGCCTGTAGACCGCAAACCTCTGGTGGCACGGGTGGGAACATTCTGTGTGCTCCACGTTCCTTTTTACTGGAAGGTAAACAAGGCAGGGGAAGTTTTGACCCCAAGATGCTATACAGATTGTCATTTTCTCTTCTGATGTGATATGACACTTGGAGATTCAGGGCAACAGTGCTCTTTAGATGTGACAGACAGAAGCGTTACATCGGTAAGCGTAAAGCAGACCAGTAGCAGTTGTTCCCACAAAATGGGATTATAGAGAAGACTGTACTAAAAGGACAGTTAATGGCTGTTCTTACAAATGGATGGCTGCTTGCAACTCCTCTGAGAAAATACATCATGAACATCATAACTATTTCTAACAGCAGGTTATGTAGTGAAAGCTATCCTCCTAGGAAATTCAGCTTTTTTATAAGGGTAGGGTTGAAAATTACTCTGGCAAAACAAAACAAAAAAAATCTGTAAGAGACTATCTGCTTTCTATAAGTTTACATCTGTTTTTACTCAGGCAGTCTTTAAGTATAGCCATATTAGTGAATGTAATGGCATGTCTGTGGAAACAAATACTGCTATTATGGCATAGAAAACAGCAGACATAATAACATTGTCACATTACGTTAGTATAGAAATGTTCTGTGCCAAATTACAGGGCAGCTTCCACGCTGTCTGTTACTATAAGGGAATAATGTATTGGTGCTGTACTTGAGATGGTATAGCTAATACTGTGTCAACACTTCCATTAAAATCCATTTCTGAAGGGTTAGAACTTCACCACGGAGTTCCTTTCAGACTAAGAGTTTGACATTCTCAAACGGCTCTAACAAAACTTTTTGAGAAGTTCTCCCAATGTATTTTGAATCTTTACCAAGAAAAATCAAAAGCCCTCTTTCGAAGGAGAACTGTGTCTATATTACAAAATGGGTTCATGTCAAACACGGTTGATTGCATTACAGAGATGCTGCCTTTCAGCTAAAACTGTGTCTGTAGCAATGGTTAGATTTCATTTTAAATGTGTTTGGATGTTACCATAATCATTGTTGTGGATCAGGATGATTTAATTGGAGATTGAACCAGGAGTTCAAGGAAGGCCTGCTAGGGAAAGATAGAATCCACCTGCCAAGGTCGGGTAAAAGCATCTTTGCCACAAGCTGGCCAACCTGGTGAGGAGAGAACCAGGTCTAAGAATGGTGCGGAATGGAGATGGCAACTCACAAGAATGTGAGGAAAATAGTGGAGCCAGTGTGATGGGAAGGTGTGGAGCTCTGCCCAGTGCCAAGTGATGAGCCAGCTGAGAGCTTATGGGTTAGGGCAGACCAAAGTCTAATATGATGTGATGGGTATGTGCTACAACCTGCCTGATAAGGAGGAAGAAATAGATGAGGCCTTCTTCAGACAAGTTGAAGAAGCCTCATGTTTGCAGGTAGTCCTCGTGGGGGACTTGAATTACACTAGTACCTGCTGGAGAGGCAACAGAGCAGGGCACGAGCAATCTAGGAGATGTCTGGAGTGCATTTACTTGCTGACACAGGTGATCAAGGAGGCAGTGAAGGTAGGCACACTGCTAGACATCATATGGAGTCACACAGGAGAGTGTGCAAGAGGTGGAAGCAGGGCCAGGTGGCCTAGGAAGGATATAAAGGTGCTGTCCATGCATGCAGGGGTGGGCCTAGGAAAGCCAAGGGCCACTTGGAGTTTAATCTGGCAAGAGATGTAGAAGGGCTCCTGGTGACAGTGAAAGAGCAGGAAAATGTGGGCCCAACTACTGAATGGAGTTGGGGACCTCATGGCAAGGAACATGGCAGAGACCAAGGTCCTCAGTCTTCTTTGCCTTGATCTTTACTGGTAGGACCAGCCTTTAGTACTTTCAGCAATGCCAGGCCCCTGAGAGCAGTGGGAAATTCTCAACGAAGACTCACCTCAGTGGAGAAAGATCAGGTAAGGGAATATCTAAGCACAACGGACATGTACAAGTTTCTGAGACCTGGTGGGAGGCATCCATGAGTGTAACAGGTCATTGCAACACTGCTCTTTGGTTACCTAGGAAAGGTCATGGCTTTTGGGGCTGTTGTTGAGAACTAGAAAAAAGTAAATGTTTCTCCTGTCTTCAAGAGGGAGGAACCAGTAAACTACAGGCTGGTCAGCTTCATCTTGGTGACTGAAAAGGCAATGGAGGAAATCTCCCTGGAAGCCATTTTCCAAAATACTAGGGACAAGAAGGTTATTCGGGGTAGCCAGTATGGACTTACGAAGGGGAAATAATATATTATCAAATAACAATGGTGGGTTTTGGGCAGTGTTAGGTTAATGGTTGGACTTGATGATCTTGAAGGTCCTTTCCACCCTAGATGATTCTATGATTCTGTGATGGTGGTTCCGTTACTTAGGTATTTGCCATTTTTGCTAAGCTGACTGTCTGCGTTCTGATACGCAGCCATGCTGAGCACTCACTTTCGAGGACTGAAACGTGTGTTTCCAGAAAATCAAATCCTGATTGTTTTAGATTTAACGCACAGTGGATACTTTGGGCTGTTCCCGAGGACAGTAGAAAGTAGGCGCTCTAAAAATACATCAGTTAAAGTTTGTGAGAGATTTGGATATTAGACTATTTGACATTATAAATATTCCAGGAGGAACGGAGTGATTCTCTCTCAGTGCAGCGTTTGGAGAGTGCATTAAGTAATATTGAGATCATACTTTGAACCACAAAACCCTAAATACTGTCAGCATTCAACTTCTGCAATAAGGGAGGGGTTTTATAAACAGCAGCCTTCTTCACTGCAGAACTCTGACCAAACCAGGTGCACTCCCGCACTGAATGAGACAAGGGTCTTATGCTTTGTGAATGAGTAATTAGCAATTGTAATAATCCATAGGGAAAGAAGGGTAATTTAATATTGCACACAGAAGTGTAGACCTGGCTTTCCTTAGGTTTGCAGTGTTTTGTGTTGAATGCATGTTTATGTATGTTTGAAAAAAAAATTAAAAATCACACACTATATTTATAGCGTGCAAAAACTAGGAGTGTTTACTGTTTTCCTTATCCGAGCCACTGACTCTTTCTGGTTTTCTGAGCTATGATGTGGTGTTGACAATGGACAGTCATTCTCCTCTCACAGCGTCTTCCTTCTTCTGGAATGCAGATCAGAGGGTGGTGTTCACATCATCTCTGTTTACACTATCAGTCTGATATTACACAAATGACACATTTAAATAATTTTACCACATATATCTCCTTAACATTTATTAATTGATTTAACTGTTACTGATACTGCATCTTTTGGACCTTTTTGACACCTAGAGTGTTAAGATCGGTCTTAATGCTACTGTTGTGAGAAGGGTATATACGAAATAAAGAAGCTTAATTAAACCAGGGACCGAAACCTGAACTAACCATAAGAGCCACCCAGCAGTACTTTCCTAAATAATACTACATATTCCTGGCTAAGACTCTGCAGTTGCTAGATGCCAATAAATGCACCACGTGCTATAAAGAAAGGGATTGAGAATTCCTCAGAGTACTCTAAAACACATTTGGTTTCCATCTCCAGTAGCTGAGAATTAAAAAATCTGTCCCCAACAACATACCAGTCTAAATACTTCAGATGATTATTTTGCCACAGAGTCTCCCAGTACACAGGAGAAATTAAGATAGCTGCACACAAAATCACAACGCAGGGCGAGCTGCTGGAATGAACTAATTGAAGAAATCTCAATTTGTTCAGCTTAACTTATCCGATATCGCTCTATAATGAAAATCTGGAATTTCTGGTGACAAATATCAGTGTCCTACTTTATATAAACTTCAAAGGAAGTAAGACTTCACGCACGCAGTATTGAAAATGCAGAAATGTTGAGGTGTTGAGGAGAATTAGAAAAACCGTAAAAAGAGCAAGGAAAGCGAGAAGTGTTGCCTGTTGCCCGTGAGGCATGGCTGTGGCCCAAGATTACTTTTTTGTTTTTTTAACTTTTGTTTTTATTGGACCCTTAATCAGGATAGACTGCACCTTGTGATGCCAGGCTCCTGTGATATTATACGGGTGCGCGCGTTGCTCCAGCCAGAGCACGGTGCCTGATGCACAGATGACAACGTTTTTTCAAGCTCTTAGTGGCTCAGCTCCATTAGGTCTTTGTGTCCTCTGTTTTGTGTGGATTTTGTAGGATGTAAATGTTGGCCTTTCATTGGGATATATTGATCTATTAATTATGTAAGTTCACAAGCGTTCTTTTGTTGGCAGCCTGAAAACGAGTTGTAGAATTTTTTCTTGTTTACAAACAAATTCTGGAGTAGTCAGTCAGATGACCTATCCATGCCTGAAGTAGTTAATGAATATCCACTTTCTTAAATACTTTATAAACTATCCCTTTAAAAAAATGAAAAGAATAGAAAGTTGTTTGACAGTGATTGTAGAAGCTCTTACATGTGAGAATATTTCTAACGAGCAATAATAAGTAAAGTTTTAAGATACAGAAAATACTTCATACAAAAAAAGCCAAAAAGGAACTTTTAAGGTAGTCAGGCCATTGTTACAGTTGTGTTTGGAGCTCTGATAGAAGCAATTATGCGATATTTCTGGCCTACTTGGAGGTATTTTCTATTTCTCAATATTAAAAATGGAACATAGAGTCAGGAAATTGCAAGGTTCTCGCTGCCTCTGGAGGAATCAAGGGAGTAATTAAATTGGATTTCGGTATGTCAATAATATCTTTCTCCTATTAATGGCATAATAATTTTGTAAATCAAATCCTAGAAGTGTTTCCAGTGTCATAAAGGTGAAAATGATTAAGGGTTAATTAAATATATTCTCATGGAACTAAAATTGTTCTGTTGGGTATCGTTAGATTCCTTTCTCTAGAACTTTCAATTATTACAATTTAATAGCGTACTATGTACAATTCAGACCTGAAATTTGTGTAGCCAAAAGTTATTCACAGTAATAGGCATATTGCATGAGTGCTGTCACTGTCCTTCCTCACAGATCTCTCTGAACATTCCAACAATATCATATGTCACAATTAATCTTAGGTAACGAATCTTTTTCTAAACAAGATTAATCACAGTACGTGGCACAGCTGAAGCAGAAGTTTTAGCTCTGTAATGGTGTCAGTTGTTCCTCTCCAACAAACCCAGAAAAAGAGCAATGAGTAAGTGCTATGTTTTTTAATAGATGACAGCTGTAAGGGTCACAAAATGGTAAGAAAGAAGAAGAAAAGCTTTCCCAAGCAGTGTCTTCTATAACCCATAGCGTGAGAATAGCTCGGAGTGTGTAAGGGGAGTTTGGTAATATATCTATTTTATGTGAGAGATATTTAAGTACGATGGCGCAATGATGCACAGTGGTGCTTCAGAAAGATAAAATTATTCTGTGTTTCTGAAGTCTGTACAACTGGACTCAGGTTTCTAAGGCAACCTGATCTTCCTCAGCATGTATGCTGGCTTGGTGGGCAGATAGGGAGGTTAGACTCAAAGTAACTGTATACATATGAGGAAGTCCTATACTCATTGCAAAACAAGATTTTGTTGGGAGCTTGATACCATCTTCAGAGCCTTCTGTGTGTTCATTTTTGCCGGGTGCTGCAGAAAATTGAGGCAAAGAAAACCTTTCTGTTAAAAGTAGAGTAAACAAAATGGCCTGAATCTGATATGGGTAAATCGAGGTGTTTTGGAGTCCAAATTTAAGACCTGTGTAATTCCTCAGAGGCTGAGGATGGACACATGCACTGGAGAAACGGCAAGGCACAGAGAAGGATGCATTGAACAAACATTTTTGCTGGTTTTGTGATTTTGTTCCTCTGCTACAGAATGGATATTATACCTAATTTTGACCACTCCTGGCCTGCTAGCTCCACCTAACCTGCAGTTAATCCGAATGAAATTTCCATATTGTTCTCAGCATATACACCCATCAACGTACTTTGTCTCTCAATGTCACATGTGATGTTTAAGATCCATTAATAAATAATTTTGAGTCAGGCTTATGAATTTAGTATACCAATGTTGTGTTTGGAAGTGTTCATAGCTATTTTCTGCTTAGGTATTTTAGAAATTATGAAAGAAGGTAACAGAGTCAGTAATAACAGTATCAAAAAATACTGCTGGAAGCCGTACTGCTAGGGCTGAAGGGATTTTACAAGGTTTTAGTGTCTGGTTGCTCAATGAAGGTAACTGCAAAATGAAGTCCCAGCTTGGGGAAAACCACTCCATATTAAAAGCAGTCAATACTCAGCTTGGGTACCGAAAGAACAGCTAAGGCTCTTGAAACTGTTTGGTACCCACAAACCCAATTTTAAAGGGTTAAGGATGTGTTAAGGATGCTTGTCAGTTTGGTGCTAATTCTGGAGGAATGTTCATGCTGGTAAGCTGTATGCTATTGCTCTTTGTAATGAAACCCTACTTAGAATTGAGAACAGATATATGAAGCACATCGTTTCACTGTAAACATCCACACTAAAAAAACACTTAAAATGTATGATATGCAGTATTCAATGTCAAAGTGCATTAATATTTACAGATACCATTTGCAAATCATCTTAAGCTCCAATTCTGCTTTACCATATAAGGAAGTTCTCCCTATAGCCTGTTGTTTTAAAAATCTCTCCTTCTTCTAATCAGATCAATGGTCTGATATTTGGATTGTATTTAATATTTCACAGAGAGGTCAGAGTATTTTGAGTTTGGGACCTTAATGCTGCTTAGAAGTATCAGCTGTGGAGGACCACTACTGCTGTCCAGAGATCCTAAAAATAGGAGCTGAAGGTGCTCAATCCCTCTAAATACCAAGTTTTTGATCGCTTACAAGATACAGATGTTGCTGTGTGATGGGGAACAGAGGTGTACATATGCAACCTGAAATAAGGTCAGGACAGATGCTTGCTACCAGCAAACTGAAATTCAGTTACAATTCAAGTCTCAAATCACTAGTTGAATGACTAATTTAAATATGTTAAAATCCAAAATCACCCCTCTCCCTCAACTATTAAACCCAGTTCTTGAAATTAAACCCAGAGTTTTTGAAATTGCTGGAAATTCTTTCTACTCTCCTTTTTTTTTTTTTCTTTTTTTCTCTTTATCCCATCTTCTGGATCACTGGAACATGTTAGCTTGGGCTCAGATGGATTATGTTCATGAATTTTCTTCTGGTCTAGTAGTAACTGTAGGGTGGCTCTCCTTTCTGGTCAAAAATTCACCATAAAATTGATTTTTATCATTGATTTTGTAAGCGACAGACAGTCATATCTTTGCTCATGTTAATTAGTTTGCTTTAAATACTCATGTTATTTGGTGCCTTTTCTTGTAACTTCATGACCTGTAATCGCGGTGGCTGTCACTTATCTGACCTAGCCTTATAGCCAGCTCATACCTTTGGGTTTGATTTTGGGTCAGAACTCTGCTGAAGAGAATTAGAAGTGCCACCACCCTTGAGCACATCAGGAGGAGCCAAAGGGCCTCCTTAGTCTTTCACCATGACCTGTATCTTAGAAGTGCAGGTGTCATTAAAGCCCCTCCTGCAGCATTTCTCCTTCTCTTCTCAGTTGTACGCTGTACAGCGCATACACAACAGGGAGACAGTATTTCTGGGAAATGTCAGAACCCCTGCACAAGTATCCTTACGTTTTGCATAAGCAGTAAATTGGACACATTCTGAAAAAAAGTCAGATTTCCTGTGCGTGTACAAAGCCTTCCGTAAAGCTCTTCCACAAAGGGTTCAAGGCTGCTCAGAAGCGTATTGGCCTTGGTGCAGATAAAGACCTGATATGCATAAGGGCAGGGGACAAGTTTGAGATTCCTAAGATTCCGGCAGTTCAGCCAGGATGCTGGATGTCTGAAAACCTTGAACAAATGTGAAAAATCCTCTAATTTTAGTCAGAATCCCAAAGTCAAAGAAGAGGATGTTCAAGGGGCGATCTGGATATCTATTTGGTCATCCCGTCCCACCTGCTTGCTCTCTTTGGCCAAGTTCCGCTTCAGTGTTGAGCTCCCAGTCTTTCCTGCTTTATTCAGTCTTTTCTTTTTTTCTTCTTTGTTGGCTAAAAGGATAAGGACACATTTTAATAGGCTTCCTCCTGTAATCCCTGAGGGGAACTCTTTGTAGCAGGAAAATATTCAAAATGATAGTATCTTTGTAATTGAAAGCACTACCAGGAGTAAATGAAAAATGTTTCCAGATTTGCTGGGCCAGTCGTGGCATGTCAAATCAACTTCAGATACTTTCAGAACTGAGGAGATTTAATTTCTCTACAAGTGAGGCCTGAAAATTTTTGAAAATCAAAATTTTTGGAAGATTCTTCTGAGCAAACGTAATCCCATTTTCCCCAGGAATTCTACCCCAAAGCTTTTGTCTTTTTTGCCTCTTGCTTACTACCAGCATGTATTACTAGGGATGTTTAATTTGAACTACTTAATGCAGCTTTACTGGGATGACAGCCAACTTCAAAGAAAGCTCCTGTAACCCCAAAAAACGCACAGGGCTGAGAGATGGTATTTTCACTGAAGATTAACCTTTTCCTGGGGATGATACTGTATGCCAAACAACAGGGAAAAGCTTCTGGATGCTGGTTTTTAAGCCTATAACAGAAATACAGTGTATTGTCTGGAAAAGGTATTTCTTGTAATTTGCCTATTTCTGCATTAGGAGGGGTGGGTTTTTTGATCCAGTTGAGCTCAAGATAAATAAGTCATCTAAGGAATTGCTCCAGCTTGTTTCTCAGCCCCATTCTCTAGGAAGAATGAAGTCGGGATTAAGGTTGTGTAATAGTTACAACGTTGTAACTACTAATTGTTGTATTAATCAAGGGCTTTGAAAAATGTCAGTTTTGAAAGTCATAACTGGAGGGTCTCCTCTATGTTTAAAGCAGGAACAGCATCCTAAGTAGTAACATAAAATTCCTGTAACACCCTGCTCATGCAACCTTACAAAGAAACTCTCCAAAGATAGGAATTGCGTTCCTTTTTTTCCCTTTTTTTTTTTTCTTCTTTTTAATTTCTTTAAACTGCTGATCCCAGGTACCTTCCAAAATGGGGGTGTCAGTGAAAATGGGGACGGCACAGATGTTTTTAAGTCACGTCATGAAATTCAGCTACACCAGTGCAACTGCGGTGTGAATTTCAGACTCTCCAACTTCTTAGGCCAGATCTACACCCTAAGCCAAGGTCTTGTGGCACTACTTCTTTATCTTGTCCTGCCAGAAATAATTACCACGGGAAAGGGGATGCTGGGAACAGACAGTAATCTCACTCAGTTTGCGCATAGCAAGTTATTGATGTGTAAATATTGGTGGAGTTCTAAGTTAAATAGCTTTTAAAACTGAAAAGCATGAGAAAAAGCTGTAGGGAATGATGACCTTGCCTATAAGTGTTGGCAGTTGTATGGCCTTAGGTCCTAAATCCTGGGCAATAGTGAGCAGCTTGAAGCAGAGTTCTATGTGATTTCTAGGGGGTAATGCCTTCCGATTTTTATGAATAATAGAAAGCATGGGGAAGAAACTCCATACACAACAACCTTGTTCATTTTTAAGTTTATTTAAACTGAAATATGGACTATTGAGAAGCAACCATACAGTAGCACATACTAGTTCCCCCATGTAAATACTCTGAAAGTAAATTTAATATGTATGTTTATGTGAGTAAAAATGTGAATGGGTACAGAATTATAAAAGTGGTCTCACGTGAAGACAAAAATGTCTAGATTAATATGCTCTCAAAGATAATTTAGACTATTCCTTCCTATCACTGTGTGTGATTCTGAAGAAAACCTTTTTTCATCACTCTATGAAAATATAACTCAATTTTTTTAAAAAATGTAGGGAAGGGAAATCTAATCATGGACCAATAACGGCATTTTGGAAAATTTTTCTCTGTCATATAGATACCAGTAATCCCCTTTTCATATTAAGATGTCTTCTAAAATTCTCAGCTGAGTTTCTGTTTTTTTTGACAGTGTGAACAATATGTCTTTTTTTTTTTTTTCCTGCTTCAAGATGAAAAAGCTATAAATCCAAAGATAAGGTTTAATATGAGTTTGCACATTGCAGACATTCTGTTTTCTATCAGTTGTGTGAAAATGCAGGCATTTCATTAGATGGACTTGTTTAACTGAAAAGAGCCTTCATCTTTGTGGGCGAATAAAAATGATAAAAGGAGTACAGAAGAAATGCACAGTTCAGAGGTTCCTGAAGACCTTTAGGATTTAACATGCATTTGCTTTTTAATCTTAGGATTCTTTATTTAGGATTCTTTATTATTACGTGGAAGCGTGTGGTTTAGTTCTTCAACCTGGCAGGTGGTGGAAATCCTGTAATTATGATCTTGGATGATTGCTGGCAGTGCACAAAGGGGAACCGTGGTAATCCACTCCAGCGTATTCTCAGTAGTCATTGCATATTGCTGATGCTTTTTGGTATAAAATCTTATGTAAATCTCCCCCTAGTAATAATTACTGACGTTATAAAAGAATAAACGATTTTAACTTTTGCAGAAAGTAACAGAAAATCATTAGCCATCATATACCACCCTGCCATAGATAGCAATAAAAATGTTTAATAATCATGAAGAATGCACATTCCTGTCCAGGCGGCCTCTTTTTTTTGCCAAGGCTGAGCTATTTAATATATAAATTATTTAACGAACATTTGTCCTTAAAATATGATCATGTCGTCATTTATGTTCAGTTCAAATCAACTTTTAAAAGGGAAAACATTTGCAATGATATTTGTTTCTATTGCCATCTGTGCTGTAAAACTTCTATTTATTAGTATTTTTATTCCATTTAGATATAATGCGATTTATCTCTTCCCTCAGCTTCGTAAACATGTAGGTAGTAATCCTCTGTAGTTATTTATGACTGGACTTGAGGCTGTTTTCAAGCACTTTGAAGGCCTTTTTTCTCTTTTTTTTTTTTTTTTTCTTTTTCCTCTTGGAGTGGCATAAAAGGGCCTTAAGTCAAAATCCAGTATATCTAGAGAAAGCCATAGTAATTACTGTAAGAAGATAGAATGCAGTAGTGCTGTCAGACCAGGAGATCTCCCCTCTGCCCTCAGCCCCCAGGACAGCAGGACAAATAAAGAAGAGTATGGACCCAAAAAAGGAGATCTAAAGTTTTCTGCCAGTTCTGACTGGATTGACCTGGATAATCACTGGGATTCTCCCAAACACCCTGGTGGTGCTGTGTCCCCTGGTCACTACCCACAGTGGCTTTTCTGCCAGCAAAGGTAGAATCTGTTTGGGATCCATTCCTATTGGATTTAAGTGGAACACAAATAAAATGATGAGGGGCCTGGATCATCTCCCTTATGAGGAGAGGCTGAGGGACTTGGGTCTCTTCAGTCTGGAAAAGAGAAGGCTGAGGGGGGATCTGATCAATGCTCAGAAATACTTAAAAGGAGGGTGTCAAGAGGATGGGGTTGGTCTTTTCTTGGTGGTGCTCAGGGATAGGAGAAGAGGAAATGGGCACAAACTCGAATATAAGAAGTTCCACCTAAAGATGAGGAGGAACTTCACTTTGAGGGTGGCAGAGAGGTGCTGCCCAGGGAGGTGGTGGAGTCTCCTTCTCTGGAGATATTCCAAACCCGCCTGGCTGCATTCCTGTCCCACCTGCTCTGGGTGGCCCTGCTCTGGCAGGGGGGTGGGCTAGATGATCTCCAGACACCCATTCCAACCCCGTGTGATTCTGTAAACCGTTCATCTAAGCTATTGCAGTACTGCATGGAGCCGGTGATTCCTGCTCTCCAGACGGATGGCTTGTCCAGCAGATTGAGGACTGCAGGGAAACCTGTGGGCCAGGTGCAGGGTATGTCAGCATTAACCTAACAACAAACACTTTTGTCTGCTCCAAACCAGCAGCACTATTTCCTACCTCCTTGTGGAAAAACATTGAGTAGACTATGACATTTGGGATCCGAGTTTGTGGATGATAGATACGTTACAAAAGGTGATCGTAACAAAATAATTACTCCTCTTCAATGCCCGTTTTTTTTATGTGCGCTTTTTCCTTCAGGGTTCTGTAGCATCCCAAATGGGTATGACCCCGTAGCATCCCGCCCGTTTATAACAATGCTGGAGATGGATACTAGTGGGTTTATTAACGAGAACGTATCTGTCGGCTCCCACGATGGAGTTTCACCTCTGAGAGCCACCTCCTTCCAGTGCTGGCATCTGCCCGATGCTGGCACAGCGGTGGACAGTCAATTGTAAAAATCAGACTGGAAGCAATTTCTTTGATGTTTTGATTTTTTTACCTATCTGAATGTCAGTTTGCCATCACTAAATTACAAGGTTATGGAAGGGAGACTGGCTCCGCCGCGGGGCCGGGATGGCGCTGCACAGGGGGGTTCCCAGCCCCAGCCGGAAGCAGGAAGTCCGCGGCAGCCAATCAGATGCGGAGGGGGCGTGGCCAGGAGCCGCGCGGGCATTCAAAGGCGGTTGGAGCAGACAATGGGTCGCGCGGCTGAGGTGACCCTGAGGGAACGGTCGGATGGCGCTCCACGAGAGGCAGAGGGTCCCTGCCCTCTTGTCACCGGGCAGAAGGAGAGGAACTAGGAGAGGAAGGGGGGGCAATGGAAGCAGGTACGTGCTCGGGGCAGCAGGAGAGTCCCCTCCAGACCTCCCCCGCCTTCCCAGGTGCCCGCACAGA
>JAOTQQ010000023.1:9534602-9555411 GCA_026546715.1 Gallinago undulata
AGGGATGGGGCAGCCACAGCTTCTCTGGGCAACCTGTTCCAGTGTCTCACCACCCTCACAGCAAAGAATTTCGTCCTAATATCTAATCTAAATCTCCCTTCTTTCAGCTTAAAACTGTTACCCCTCATCCTATCACTCCACACCTCCTGATCAAGAATCCCTCCCCATCTCTCCTGTAGCCCCCTTCAGGTACTGGAAGGGGCTATAAGGTCTCCCTGGAGATCTGGTTGTTCCCCAGGCTGAACAACCCTGATTCTCTCAGCCTGTCTTCATAGGAGAGGTGCTTCAACCCTCCGATCATCTTAGAGGCCCTCCTCTGGACCCATTCCAACAGGTCCATGTCCTTCCTGTGCTGAGGACTCCAGAGCTGGATGCAGTACTCCAGGTGGGGTCCTACCAGAGCTGAGGGGTAGAAGCACCTCTCTTGAGGTGATTCTACATGTCCATTGAATAGAAAGGAGAAAGTCACTGTTAACTGTATTCGAATTCAAACAGTTTGGAAGTTTACCTGATGCATTTAGTAAGTACAGGAAAAACTAAAACTCAATCTAAACCAATGCACCTTTAAGCTGTGCCCTTCCCCTCTCCCATGTTGTTTTATGCCTGTGACATTCTGTTATTTTTTGCAAATGCATTGGGTAGGACATACAGTGTTGCTTGATAGAATGTGAAACTATTGTCAACGGGTACCAAGAAGTCACAGCTTTGGATATGCTAATTTTTTAACCTTTGTAGACAGTTAGTACTTAGAAGGGCAAAATGGCAAGAGCTTGAAGGTGTGACCATAAAATTGTATTCAGGTAAATCAGAGGTGTTAGGGATGACTGGTAGCTATCCATTGACAGTGCGTTATGAAAGAAGTTCCTACTAACGTTGATGATACGAGAACTGTGATTGTCTTTGAGAATGTCATCGCTGATGACAATAACTGCTGATTCCTTATAAATTAAAGCTAGTGACTTAATTCAGTAAAAAACAGGCTGAAGGTGGTTGTACTTTGAGATCAGATGATTTTCAGATGTTCTAATGTTTCATTCCAGTTTTCACATGGTGAACAGCAACATTTACTTGCAGTACAGAGTTTGTCTTTTCAGCTGGGAAGATTCACACAGCAGTTAGCACTTCCTGAATTTCGTATTTTAGAATGTCAAGGAATCTCATTCCATTCTAAAAATATAAATAAAAATTCCTTATCGCTGTTATACCTGAATTTATATAGGCAAATTTCTCCTTTTGGAATAATAATAGGATGTACACCCTAATATTTTCTGCTGAAAGATTATGCCTCTAATTTGTCTGTGGGACGTGTAGGCACTCTCAGGTCTATAAAAAATTGTTTAAACAATGTAATGAATTTTCTGAAAGTAAAAGGTGTTTTTGGAAAGAGTAGTACTTTTTTATTCATGTAGAGACTTTAGAAGGTATTGGAAGCAGTAAAATTTATCTTTTTTATTTTGTCACACTGATAAAACTGCTTGTATTTGTTACTTAGGACAGAGTCAGTATAATTCAAATAGACGAGATCTTTTTCTGATGAATAGTATGAAATGAACAAGAAAGAAGCTATTAAAAAGTCTAGACCTGTGGCCGCTGTATTTATGAATGCAGACTCTGGGATGTTCAAAGGCATGGTAAGTTCTGAGAGCAACAGTTTTCATTATAGAGCAGATTCTGCCAGATACTGCATAAAAGCAAATGCCTGTTGCTCCCTGGCGTCCTGTGGTGACTGCACATTGGCTTGAGAATCTACCTGTGCAGAGCCACGATTACCGAATGGCATCCGTGCAAGGAAATCTTGTTTCTATACTTGCTTTATGTCAGAACCAGTTCTTGAGTACAAGTCCTGAGTTCCTGGATGTTAACTTTTATTTAGGAGTTCACTGGCAAGTTTTTGAAGTATGTTCTGCTGAATACAATAGCCTTGGACAACTGTTCTTCTGCCTGAAGGCCAAGAGTCAAATGGCTGATGCATATATTAAGGGTTCTTCCATCAGTCTAAAAAGTGTCAGTGGCAAATGAATTACCTGAGCCATGATTATATTTTGCTTTATCAGTGAGAAATTCCCACATATGCTATAAATTCAATGTCTAGGGATGCTCTGGGATAAGAAGTATTGTATAAACATAGGTGATTATTGTTACGTTATCTGTATCCCTTTCTCCATGATTGTTTGGTTCAGACCCTGTGGTACCATGTGAGTGGAAAAAAACCCCAGAAAATCTAAATAAAGCACAAGGCCATCCAATCTGCCCTAACAAGAAAAAGAATTGTTAAGGAAATCATAGTGCTGAGGTCTAAATATTTCACAATTAAGCATTCATTTGGAAAGAGCAGCTGCTCTATATCCTCCACATACTATTTTGCTTATGTTGTTTACTGATTACAAAACACAGAATATACTTTTATTGACTGTGTTTTCCCCTACAGTCTTCCAGGAGTGTAATAATGAATATTCACATTAAGAAACAGCTTCAAGGTTCTAGCACCCGCAGCAGCTGTGCTTCTTACAATGTCTGCAGTCACTTGGGTTGACTAGATGTAAATAATTTACATGTGCTGTATATAGCACCCCTTTCAGATCTCCATATATTTATGCTAATACATAAGTTAGATTTTGCTGGCAACTGCTCTGTTGATCAAATTGAAACAAAAAGTAGGTTGTAGCTGCTCAGGGACTAGTCTCCCAGTTGCCCTGAACAACCGCCATGTGCAGTACAGAAGCCATCATAGTTAAGTGTTGAATCTCAACATCTCTGAGGAATATTTTAAAGCTAATTATCACTATCAAGAAAGTCCTTGAGGTCAGAAAGCACTGAAGTTCTCTACAGAGTTTGTCTAGTTACCTATTACTTCAGAATTTATTAATATCCAAACACATCAAGGAGCAGACAGTAAGCTCTTTTGATATACAATAGCAGGATTGTTCCTGCACTTTTTTCTTTAATGATATAAAACTGTAGCAAGGATAGGAAAAATTGCTTTTTCCTTTACTATCTACCACAGAAGTTTTGCATCTTGTGACAGATCCTTAAGTTTATAGTTATAGGGAATAGATCTGGATGCAATGCGGTGATGATCAGACTGATTACACATAAATATGAGGAGGTTGTATCTGTTAGAGCTGTGAACTCACCACCCCCCCCTCTGCCTATGAATATGTCTCTTGTATAGATGAAAAGGAGTATGTGCAAGTAAAAAACCATGTTTCTCTAGCTGTCTGTTAAGGCACACGCTTGATCTATTTGCATATACAGGTAATGACTGTTCATTAGGAAAGTTCCTGCACTGGCTTTGAGGTTTTGTCAAAAGAGTTAATTGCTAAGTGCATATGGCTTACCTAGTTGTCCTTCTGCTTTTCTGCTTTATTATAAAGGATGTTCTCCATTTACCTCTGTTGGCAGATCTTTGGGGTTGTGTTTCCACCAGAAAGTGCCAAACAGGATTGAACTTGACACCACAATATGAGGACATATACAGTCAAGAAACTCCAAGTGTATAAAATTATGGTGCAAAGTAATATCCAATGGAAAATGCATTATTTATCGATTTTAGAGCAGTACAGAAAAGATGCACAGAATTGTTAGTGATGTATATTCTGCAGCTTTCTAGCAGGAAATCATCCATGGCTTTTTGCCTAATTTTAAGTTTCCATCAACCAACAAATATACATTTCAGTATTCTGTTTGATTAGACGCTGTAATTAGCTTTTCCTCTGTGTAGACTTTTGTTGTGGGTTTTTGAGTTTGTTTTTTTTTGGTAAGCTGAAAGGAAAAACATAATTGTTACCACTGTTACCCAAAATAGTGGTGAGGACATTCAGATGTCAGTGCTTTTTGCTACGATACCTGGGCAAGCAGTAAGCAATTGCTTTTACTGACGGGATATCGCTTTCTGGCTAATGGTTGCTCAATGTTAGATGTATTCCTTATACAAATAGACATACCCATTTAATCGAAGATAAAAAATGTCAAAGCAAACTCTTCAGATGATAAGTCTTTGCCTCATTTCAGCCTACCTTTTAATAAACCAACCAATATCTTTCCTACAGGCTTAGATGCTTAGCAGAAACATGGAGAAGTGCAGAGAATTGAGATTTTACTTGTAGAACAGAAGCTAATGGTCTAGTTAGTGGCTCATGGTGAATAACAGAGTGCCAATATTTTAATAGGTGAGCCCGTGTCACAAGGGAACATGTGTTCAGAAAGAGGATTCAGTGACTAGAGAATTTATTTGTGGTTCTTTCTATGTTACACAAAACCACATGACTTTTACACTGGAAAAAGAGGCAATGCCAAAAAGTTTAAAAACAGTGGAAAAAGCCAAATGTAGTGTTTAACAGGATTTTAGAAATGCTTATATATAGTCCTGAAGATGTATATTGGGGTAATTGACTATACTGAACAGGAATTAAATATGGAGCTGCAAATGAAATTTGAAACATTTACTATCTGGTGCAGTTTGTTTTTTCCAAAGAAAAAAATCTTTGCTCTTTAACAATATTTTATAAGTCCTTGGAACAGTCCTTTTAGGGCTTTGGAAGTAATAAGCATTAGGTACACAGATGAATTATTCCAAATAAGCACAGAAATTACTTCAGGCCCTCCTCTATTTTTGAATACAGAGGGAGGGAAAGAGAGAGAGGAATATATATACTTACGGACTTAAACATGCTTAGAGATACCTAGTGAGATTTTCAAAAGCACCTCACTCCTATTGGTTTTAATAAGTATTTAAATATTTGTACAAATCCTACTTGTGTGTCTTAATTTACCTGTACACTTATATTTGACTATTAAAATTGGCTTATAGAATAAAATTCATCAAGTTTTCTATGGTTCAGGTGCTTGCATCCCGCTGTATTTTGCTTTAGCGTTTAAATCACCTGAGACTGAGGTGATAATAAATGGATGTAGGAGTCTGAATCAAAGGTGTGACTGCAATTTGTATAAATATATCCAGCTGGCTTTACACGAATTGGTGAGGTTATTGTTAAGCCCTGTAGGCGTCAAGGCTCTTGAGTCAAATGTATATTTACGTGTGGACCTATGTAGACTCCATAGTCCACTCTGAAGCCTAATTTTCCATCTCTATATTGATATTACAGGACAGATTCGTTCAAGTTTCTCTGACTTGCTGTAATTGCGATTTTAGATGGCAGTGTAGCCATAGCGTAATCTTTGAATGCTATGCAAAATTTTAAGTCTTCAATTCTTAAAGGAAGTGAATAATCGAATGGTAATTCCTGGACAATTGCCATAATTATTATTAGTGCGGATCATATACATATTTTCAACACATATTGCACAGTATTTTCCCAGTTGAAGCTTTCCAGCTGGCAAGCACTACTGTTTTCATCTTTCCCCTTCGGTAAGGTTCTACTGTCAGGCTTGTCTCAAGTCTCATCTATCTGTTTTGCGATGATTTGCTTTCTGCTATGCAGAACAACTCCTACTTTTTCTTGTCTTGTGGGGTTTTTTCCACTTTTTCTTGGTCATTTTTTGTTTTGCAAATTAAGAGTTTGGCTTATAAGTAGTAGCTTAAGAAACCAAGCTAGCAAACTTCTAAACCTTTGAAATGGAGAGCTTTAAGTCATAGTTACATATTTAAATTCTTAGGTTTTCCAACTGAATTTCATTAAACAATATATTCTTATAAATAATTTATTCAGCTTTCCATCTGCCATATAAAACATGGTGTTTCTTATGATAGATCACTTGAAAATGAACATTTCTTCTGAAATGAATCTCTGTGGGAAAGTGGATCATAGGTAATTTTTAGACATGAAGGGTCCAGTGGCAAAGTTTGTTGAATTAATATATTATTAAAGATGAACTTGAAATGTAAAATTCTGGAACAAGTCCATGTTGCAAGACTGCCTCCTTATCCTTGATTGTCTGTTGTGAATTAATCTGTTAGGGAATTTCCTAAAAAAATCTTTAGAACAAGAGAACAGTCTAACCTAAAGTGTCAGTAATTTCATGGTGTGTTATGTGTCTTGAATATAATAGTTCAGCACCACTCAGTTGACATGGTTTGTTAGTTATCATCAAACTCCCAGATCATCTTTGTGCAGAAGCCCCAAAGGCTCTAAATATGCACATGCAGTGCAATTATGTGGTAATCAAAATAAAATTTAACGATTTTGAAGTTAAATTGAAAATAGATAGTCCTTTCAAAGCCCTAGATGAAAGGAAGACAACCATATGTGAATCAGATACAGCGCTGCTGAATTATCTTGTTCAATGTCTGTGCTTTCTAAATAATAGACAAGGTAACTGTACAGAATGATTCTTTTGAAGGATCTGACAAGCATGATTTATGGCATAGCCCAAAACACATTCCCTGCTTGAACGTTCTGTCGAAAGAGCTTCATTTTCCCCAATTCTAATACTCTGGAATTATATCTAAATTGTGTCGTAACTTGGGAAGTCACAGGAGGGAGAATATAAATTACACTCTTACAAAAATATACAAGAGATTTTAAATTGGAAAATTGCTATTTTGGAATGCAAGACAGCAAACTACAATTAATCACTGTTCTTCCTCATCAGACTTCACAGTGAAGCTTCAAGAAACATAATGCAGTATTTTAAAAGGCTCATTTAAAAACCTTTCTCAAATACTAGAAACATCTGGGGAAAAAAGGACATCCTTGTTTCGAATAAATCATTCAATGAGTTAATATTTGAGAACCTAAAACTAATTGAGTTTGCGTAAAGCCTCCAATTTAAAAAGCTCAACTCATGGAATTATTTTTATATTCAGGCATTTATGAAAGTTCCCCTCCATATGGAAGGAGAAAGCGATAAATTGGAATATTAATTCCAAGAAAACAGGTGCTTCAGATTTTCTGTAGGTTTTAAAGGATGGCTTATATTGTTTTTAAAGCACCTTATATCAGAGTATTCATCCTAATCAATAATACAAGTATGTGCTTTCTCAAACACTTGATACTCTGCTTCATGTCACTGAGGTTCCCATAGAGATGTCCTGTCTAAGCTAAGTCAGACGTATGTCCTCCACCTAGAACCCTCCTCTCTGTGTGCTGTAGACTCTTATGACTCATCTGCTGTATTCAGAGAAGGGATTTTATTGCTTTATAGGTAGAACAAGGGAATCCCATCTAAATATTTATCCTGTATAATGGTATTTTGCAACTACACTAATGCAGCGATGCAAGAGCAACCAGAGAAGGTGCAAGTCAGATACCTGTTTTCACTTGTAAGTCCCATAAAACTCTCTTGCATAAAGTCCAAATTTCCTGTTTTTACTGGAGCATGTGACGGCTATTTGAGTTGTTTGTACTTAATAGTCTCAAGTGATTTTAGACATCTGCAGAACCTATTGGACAAATATGTCCATCAGGAGTGGGAGCTGGGATCTAGGTATCTAAAATGCCACTACACATCCATAATTAGGTGCTGAAATTGCTTCCTTAATGTCTTACCTGCTTAGCTATTATAGACTCATGGAAGGGACCAGAGGCAAGTCAGGAATAACATACAGTGTGATTAGACTATGGAATATTTGTAAGAAACGATACAACTTCATAGAATCCCAGGTTGGAAGGGACCTCAAGGATCATCTGATCCAAACTTTCTTGGCAAAATAATGGTCTAGACAAGATGGACCAGCACCCTGTCGAGCTTAGAAGTGTCCAATGATGGGGAATCATTGTGAAAAAATTTCCTCTTGTGTCTAATCAAATTCTCCCCACAAATAACTTGTACCCCTTACCTCTCTTCTTTTCCATGTGACTCTTTGTAAAAAGGGAGTCTCCATCTTCTTTGTAGCCACCCTTTAAATACTGGAACATGGTGACAAGGTCTCCCCTAAGCCTTCTTTTCTTAAGGCTGAGCAAACCCAATTCTCTCAGCCTTTTTATGATATGGCAGGCTTCCCAGGTCATCTTCTCTGAACTGTCTCTGGCCTGTCTATAGCTTTTTTGTAAAGCAGGGAACAAAACTAAACGCAGTATTCCAGGTGTAGCTTGACAAGTGCTGAGCAGATTGGGCTACTGACTTCTTTATCTCTGCTGGTGATGCCCTTGGTGATGCAACCCAGCATCCTTTTGGCTTTCTTTGCCTCAGAGCGCACTGCTTGGTCATGTTGAGCTTGTTGTCCACCAGGACCCCCAGGTCCCTTTCCACAGACCTGCCCGGTCAGGTAGATCCCAGCCTGTGCTGCACTCCTGGATTATGTTTTCCCAGGTGCAAGACCTTACACTTGTCTTTGTTGAACTTCATAAGGTTCTTCTTAGCCCACTCTTCCAGCCAATCCAGGTCTTCCTACCCTTCCAAGGGTGATTTTCCCTTGTGAAGTGTCCACTTCCCCACTCCATTTGGTATCATCAGCAAACTTCATCAGGGTACGCTTGATCCCATCATTCAGATTGCTTATAAAGATAATAAACAGTGTTGGGCCCAGTATTGATCTCTGAGGGAACCCACATGTGACGGGTTTCTAGTTTGAAAAGGAGCTATTTGCCACCACCCCTGGGTGCAGCCTAAAAGCCAGTTCCTCACCTACTGCATGGACCACTTGTCCAGACTGCAACGCATCACTTTCTCTAGGAGGAGGCTGTGGGGAATCATGTCAAAAGCCTTGGAGAAATCCAGGTAGGCAATGTCCACTGCTTGCCCCACATGAGCCAAGCCAGTTACCATGTTACAGAAGGTGATCAGGTCTGTCCTGCACAATTTGCCCTCAGTCAATCTGTCCTGGCTTTTCCTAATCATGTGTTTCATTTGACTTGTGATAGGCCCCATGAGGATTTGTTCCATAATTTTGCCAGTGACTAAAAGAAGGCTGATGGGCCTATAATTTCCTGGATCCTCCTTTAAGCCCTTCATATAGATGTGGGTGACGTTAGCCTTCTAACTTGTCATGATGTGCATAATGTATTACATAATATACAGGGAGCTTTTCATAACAAAGATTAGATTTTGATTATTATATTTTTATTTATTTATTGGGTGGCTTTTTTTGGACAGCAGTAACAGGACCCAGATGTGAGGCTTTGGAAGATTTTCCAGTAGCAGCAGCTGGCTCCTTGGCAGTCTCCTCAGGCAGTTGTGTTGATGCTTTGGAGTTGCCTCTGGCTCTGTCATGTAATGAGGCAGCTGAGGAGCCTCCTTGTACATTTGGATGCTATTTCTGGTAGATACTACTGAAACACTTCTAATTTTAGGAAAGATGAGTGATTTTTATTTTTTTTTACCTGTACAAAATATGCATGTATGATATCTATGTATCTTATATATAATGATGTAATATGATGTGTATATAATAGATGCATGTGTAGGACTTTAAAATTCCATCTATTCAACAGGAATTTTCTACTCTAGAAAGTGCTTTGCAGTGTGTTACTGAGTCTTTAAGAAAAAGACTTACAAAACAATCATTGAAGTCCTGCAAAGTGGGTGGAATTAAAAGACTTGAGAGTGGTGTGGCCTGAAACCTGTGCCCACTGATGGAACTCACCAAAACATACCATTTTCTTTTGTAACAGTATCTGATGTGAATAAGTAGCTACCTTCATTATCCTTATATAGATTGACTGTACTTGTCCATTTCAATGAGTTCTTTATTAGCTGCTGTGCTTTCCATACCGACATGTAAACGTTCACATACATTCAGAAATCACTTATAGGGCTCCTAAATTAAAAAAAAGGGGTGGGGGGTGGGAAGTGAACACATGTTCATGATATGCTGTGCCATATGTTGTAGTAAACTGGGTGTATGAATTCCCATATGTGGATTTTTCTTATCTCTGCCCCTTACATAACTTTAACATGAATGTCCAAATTGCCAGAGGAGAAGGCAGTGAAATACGTTTTTAGCTCATCTTTGACAAGGCTTTCACTGGATGCCTACAGTTTTTCCAGTGCAAGTAGCTACAAAAGGTAAGGGCAGCATTAGCGGATATTTTTGGTGCATTTAAGATTGCTTGGGAAGTTGAGTGCCTTTGTGAGTGGAACCAGGCATTTTGAGATCCATATCATATTGACTGAGCCTGTATTTAATTGCAGGTGTACATTTTTGCCCATAGTTTCTCTGACGTATGGGTAGGAAAACCCAAGACCAAATTGAAAAAAAATCATCAGAATGATTTATTCCCAAAGGTTAGAAGTCTTACACTTTCACATAGCGATCTAAAAGCTTGTTAATGAAAAAAATCCATCAGATTTTTAATCTTTTTCGTTTTGCTTAAGAAAGACCCAGTGTCATTTGCAGCTATCCAGCCTCGCACACCCCTTGTGAGGAGACAGGCACTTTGCTTTCCTGGTTTTAGGGAATTGTTGCTCAGGTGTCGGTTGCTGATCCGAACTGCTCCGAACCTGCCTTCAGCTGGGCTTACTCCAGCTGATACGGTGCTGTCTGTGCCTCCTTGCGGGGCCTGAAGTTTTAAAATCAGCACCTGGAATGGCAGTGACATTTAGGCTGCAGGGCTTTTCATTAAATTAAAGGCACTGGGGAGACTCTAATCATAGGGATGAAGCTGAGAATGGGCAGAGAAGAATTTGATCAGATAGTGCTCTTGTAATTTGATTACGCTTCTGTAAGGGAGGGCTGGGACTGGAAAGGGGAAGAATCAACAATGACTAAGATGACATTAGGAAAGGTTTTTATTTCTACTGAATAGCTAGTAAGAGCTGAGTAATGTAATTTTTGTTCTTATATGAACTGACCCAAACTTCAGGGATGATCTGGACTTGCTGTGCTGCAAGCCTAACATGGCTCAGTTTTTCCAATCCTGTTCTCTTCTTCATGCTTATGCTTTGGTAAATTTAAAAATACATTGAATGTAAATCTATTTATGCAGGAGTGAATATGATGAATGTATCCTCTGCACATGCAAATAATCTGATAGAACATGTTTCCTGGACGTGCTTTTAGCTACCTTAGTGACCTGGCTTACTCAGAACCAACAGTGGTATTAACAGGGAGGATGCCCGTGAAGTTAAACGAGGGTTTAGATACCTCGGAAACTTCTGAACATGATTTCAGACACTCGTATTTAGACTACATGAGTGTTTCCCATTCATAGGGAAAGAAGCGGGATTTAAAACACTCCAAAAAGGATTTTGAACATTATACATGTCATTCATGCATTCTTTGGATGAATCATTTTCTTCCCCTAGGGGAAGCTAAAGGCATATGCCTGTTGAGAAAAGCTTTCTGTTTTTGCTGAGAATGAATGTAAGACAGTACACACATAAAAAAAAAAAAAACCAACAACAAAAATCCCTTTCTGTTAATGATAGTCCTGGAATCTGACATCTCAAACTCATTTTCCCTTTTATTGGCAGATTAAAAATGGGAAAGATGGAGGTAACGTAAATCTGAACTTTCAGAGGGACTGTGGGAGGTAGATTTGTTGTTATGCCTTGTGTCTTGTATGACCAGCCATGATGTAAAATGCACACATGCGTTCTGCAAAGAATCATATAATCATCTGGGCCAGAAGGGACCTCCAAAGGCCATCTAGTCCGACCCCCCGCAGTCACAGGGACACCCCCAACTAGACCAGGTTGTTCAGGGCCTCATCAAGCCTCCCCTTGAATGTCTCCAGGGAAGAGGCCTCAACCATTTCCCTGGGCAACCTCTTCCAGTGCTCCACCACCCTCAGTGGAAAGAACTTATTCCTAAGGTCAAATCTAAATCTACTCTTCTCCAGTTTAAAGCCATTGCCCCTGGTCCTGTCCCTGCAGGCCTTTGTAAACAGGCTCTCCCCAGCCTTCCTGTAGCCCCCTCAGGTACTGGAAGGCTGTTCTTAGGTCTCCCTGGAGCCTCCTCTTCTCCAGCTCCCTCAGCCTGTTCTTCTAGCAGAGGGGCTCCAACCCCCTGAGCATTTTTATGGCCCTCCTCTGGACCCGCTCCATCAGGTCCATGTCCTTATATTGAGGGCTCCAGACCTGCACCCAGTGCTGCAGGTGAGGTCTCACCAGAGCAGAGCAAAGTGGCAGAATCACCTCTCTGGACCTTCTGGCAACACTTCTTGTGATGCAGCCCAGGATGGGATTGGTCTTTTGGGCTTCAAATGCACACTGCCTGCTCATGTCCAGCTTCTCGTCTGTCAGGCCCGCCAAGAAGAAGTTTTAGATGAACATTTTTGTGTTTATTTATTTCTGGAAGAACCAAACTGAAACTCAGATACAGGATTCTGCTATAAAATGCTTATATCCTCAAATTTTGCTGCAGTGTTAGTGGCTACCTTTGAAACTCACTGTTAGACCCATTGTGTGACAAAGTATGCTGCTCAGCCCAGTCAGTTCATTATCCCTTTTTTTTTTTTAATCCCATTCAATGAATCATATTGTATGATGTATTAATATCAAAAGCTTTATCAATTAATTAGTTTTTTAATGTTTTTGGGGAAAAAAAAAATCAAGAAAGAGATGTTATGATTTTGCTGGATTGAGCATCAGTCTGCTTTTACCACTTGCTCGGTCATCTTCCAGGGGAACAAAGTTGAGCTGAGATGCAAAAAAAAAAAATAAAAAAATTCTCACCATATTTTGTGAAATATGATTAGGTATAAAGGAACAAAAAAAACCCACCACCCAAAAAAAAAACCCCAACACACAACAACAACAAAAATCCTATAAAAGATCCCGTATCTGAATCAACCAGGACCGAAACCTTGTTGTTGTCAAGTGAATTCTGTTAGAATGAACGTAGCCGTTACCGCTGCCTGGGATAACGCTTGCGAGCGTAGAGAGGGGCGATCCCGCGGTGTGAATTAGCCATTGTACCACTCAGCTCTCCGCCTCCCGGCGTGGTCTAAGGAGCAGTGGAAACGTGGTACTAGTGCAGAAATTCTACTCTTTTCCCTGATGCCTGAGCTTAGCGGGGAGGCTTTTAGACCTGTGAGGGGAAAATGCTGTCATTCTAACATTTCTACTGCCCCTTATAAATTGAGTTGTGAGTTAATGCTATTACATATACAGTTTAGGATTTAAGGGAGTGTGTTCCTATCAGCAAGTGTAATTCCTGTGAGCAGATCTATGGAGTAGCCCCTATCATACCAATAGCTTACAAATCACTCAGAAATGCTCGTTGCACATCTGAATGATTCCTTAGTGAACATGTTGATCTGGACAGGATTTTATTACAATGTGAAAACTGTAGTTAGTAAAACTGTTTTACGATTTTTGGCTGAAGTGTGTTTTCCTATCAAATTCTAGGTAATATGGTTTTGGGACAGGAAAGATATCCCGTGGTGACTTTTTACTAGAAAATTTGAAAACTAAATTAGTGCCATTTGAATGCACATGTAAATTCTAATTTGGTTTTCAGGAGCCAACAAATTTCAAAGGTTGCAAATGGATTAAATGCATAAAATGTAAAAGACAGAAAAGGTAGTGGCTGCTTTTCATTCTTTTTAATTTTGTTTCAAGAAAACAAATGGAGAGAGAAAATCTAAATCTCAAGAAGTAAAATGTTTTGGAAAATTATTTTGCAAAATAATTGATTTTATAAAAGGTAATAATCACGCTAAAAATTTACCATATAATGTTAATAAACCTGGTCCAAGTAAAGAGAAACTGCTCTTTCTGAGGTTTAAAACCTGGAATTATCCTTAGATTTTTCCTAAACAAAATCTCTTTCTATTAAAGATATAATTTTTGGTCCATCCTGGGAGCAAAGATATCAAAGGCTGGGCCAGGTGAGAATTAATCCTTGTGTATTAATCCTAATTTAATCTTAATTGTATTGTATCAACTAAATTATCTCTATCTGTGGTTATTATACATCTAATCAAAATGTTTAATGACATTTTAGATACTCCAGACTATTTAGATTAGTTTAGCAGTGTTCAGCGTAGCAGATTCATCCTAGTCTTCTGTAATAATGGTAAAGGCATAAACCACAGTGCTATTGAAGAGCAATTACTTGTATTTACGATTAATTGCAACTATTAACCATCTTATATAAAAGAAAAATATTTATTATGATATATAATCTTGTATCTGTTGCAGAAATATGACATCTAGTGATACCTACAAATAGATTTTTGCTGAAAGCTTTGGCAGAAACAAAACTGCACAATAAGATTAAGGGCAAAACAGAGAACTATTTTTGCCAGTATAGTCCATTTTCAGTGCTAGCTAAATGGGTAAAGAGAACAGTCGTGAAGCACTCAGCCAGCTCTATGTAGGATTTATCTTACCTAATGCACATTTTGGAATTATTATGTTTTACCTTCGTAAATCTAGATTTTAAAACATGAATGTAAAGGACTAGTCAATTCTGTTTTTTTTTTTCCAAAATGTCTTTTATGAGTTTGATAGGCCAACACAAATATCAATATCTTGCATTTATTCAGTTCTTGAAAGCAAGTGTATCACTTTTTAATTACTCAGTAGCTTAAAGCTGTTCTTGTTGGACTGCTGTGAGCTGTAATGTATATAGGTACATGGAATACGTCATCTATCAAACAGATTGCACTTGCTGTTAGTCAGAGCTCTTTACTATATTTAGGTTTTTTTTTATATAAAACTTTGTAAGTGAATTCTTGGTTACACTGAATTCAGTGGCAAAACTCAGCTGACTTTAATTAGCCAGGATCTCACTCCTTGTTGAAGGATTTGCAAAATAAAAACAGCGATTATAAAGTAGAATTTTTTAAATGAAAGATAACAATCTCGGCCATTTAATTTTAATAATCTCAGAAATATTATAGAATTATTTTTTAAAAATGGATTTATATTGCAGGATTTATTTGTTGCATCTAAACTCCCCAGTCATTGTATCATGCTCATTGGAATAAGGGACTTTACCAGCAATATGTTCGATGCAAACAGTCCAGAGATGTACTTAAAAAGACATCCTGAATGTGAGAAAAAGGTCCAACGTACAAACTGAATTGCGCAGAGATTTGCTTGCGTCACCCCAATTCTGCTTCTTCAAGGAAAAGCAAATAGGGAAATAAATTCGTTGTCAAGTTGCTTTTATCTAGTAATGTGGCTTGAACTAGGAATTAAATACCATTTTTCTCAATTGTACTAAAAAATTAATGCACGACTCATTTTCAGTCCATGCAAAAATTACTCATTATTGAATATCAACTTTCCATTCAGAGCCTTTTTTCACAGTTTAGAAACCTAGCACCTAAAATAGAAGTTTCTAACATAAATGCTGATACAACATAATAATATTAGGGGCTGATGTTATGATAACCAACCAAACCTGTTTGCTAAGTGCTTTTTCAGCATTTTAAATGGATGAATCCTGTTCGTAGCAAGGAGACTGTGATGGGAAGCCTGCAAAGGGCTACCTCATTACTTGCAACGTAGCACAACTCAAGGGAGATCAGTATTCCAATATATTTATTTCAGGCTGAAGCTTGGTTTTTCCCTGCATTTTGATAAAAATGCACTGAAAACAAATAGGCAATAAAAATTAAATTTGGTTAGGATTTGTGTGGAGAAAATTGTGTACTAAAATCAAAGCTAGCATTTGGGTAAGTGTACATGAATTATGTATTTATATCTCTAAGGGTAACATTTTTACTATTCTGAGTTCTCCATTTTAGTTGCTCTTTCAGACATCAGTGTGCTAGAAGGTAGATTTTTGAGTTATGTTTCTGCCTAATGTTCCCTAAACCTATGGACCCAAAACTAAGTTCCTATTATTTTTGATGAAAATTATGCGTGGTACTTAATATAATGTGGAGTTGACTTTATCAGCAAGGGTAGGTTTGTAGAGATTGATAATAGTGTTCGATGGGGAATAGGAAGAAAAAAACAGGTGAACTGCCTGGGACAAACCTGGAATATTTAATTTCAGGGAGAGTTTTATCTGTGTGCAAAATAGTGCCCAGTATTTACCCCAGTAGTAAAGTTAAATTTAACGCAGCAGGTCTTACATGCAAGTCACTGATGGCAACATGATAGTGGAGAGACTGGAAACTAAGTCTAAATCTTGCTGCATTGTCCCACCTTGATTAATGCAAGCATTTAATTTCCCCCGTCTGTGAGGTTGATCAGAATGTTTAGGTGAACTTGGCAACTCTGAAGACCTGTGTCTGACTCCACTTTATTATATTATCTGTGATTCCAATAATCTCAGTTTAACTTTGCACAGAAAGATTTTTGCTGTACTGCTATGCTATCTAGCACTTTCTTTCCTTAGTACTGGATAATAGAAAGTATATTTTTATCATCTAACATCCCTGATTTTCTAGCAGTGGCACCTCCCTAACTCTGACTACATTTAAAGCTATAATTAATCAAAAAGGAATATTGAAGGCTACCATATTGCCAGTTTTTCATACCAATGGGTTTTTTTTAATATTGTGTAGAAGCATTTAAAAATTCTCTACTAGGATTTAGCGTTGGTTAATTTTTTTTTTTTACTGTATTTTGGGAAAAAACCTTATTAAAAATGTTTATGGCATTTAGTTTTGTACAACAAAAGACAAAATGTTAGATACATTGAATCATATATATACATATATATAAATACACGTGTACGATCAGAACCAATATAGAGGTAGGATATAATTCTCAGTAATGTAAATGCCATAGTGAATACATTACAAAGCACAAATAGTTTCTGGATTTATGCTAATTATTGACTTCCTTTCATCACTATTATGACAATTCTGGAACTTCGCCACTTTTGTGACTGTTCTCAGAAGTCTTTATCCTTTTCTGTTCTTTTCTTTTATTTTTAAATACTGACCTCATATCTTCCAGGGTCATAATACTGCTAGAAGGCCAAATCATACTTGGCTGTTTAGCTGTTTAACAGTGTAATAATCTGCAAGGCCAGAGGGACTTTCCTTTCTTATTTTTTTTTTTTACTTGCACAGAACAAAAGGTTGTGATGAAAAGAGCAATAATACAGAAAATAAAAATTAAAGTTGAACCTTAAATTTTATTTTTAAAGCCTTTTTCAATTTAAGGGTGTATATATTAGATATATGATGTCAGCTAGAGGAAGATAATATGCTAGAGAACCATGTAATTATCATGTCTAAATCTTATGGTTTTCTGCTGATTTTTTTTTGGTGAGTTTTCACTAAAAAGCTTTTGAAAAAGTGTGAGAATTTCAAAAGGTAACAATAGTGAGCACAAATGCTGTTTGTTTCTTATGCAAGAATAAATCCTGTGTACGTACATTTTAACCAGTTACAACAAGGAGAAGATTTTTTTTCTGAAAGTGTAAGAGGAAGCTAAATATTAGTTTTGAAGAGGAACAATTTCAAATAATACAGTGGTTTCTGGATTAAATTGTAGTAAAACCAGGACACAGCAGCTCAACTAAAGCTTTACAGAATATGAAGGAGTGTCCATATGTCTGCTTTTTGCTTTGGTATTTTCTTTTTTAAATAGTGGGGGAGGAAGAAAAGGCAAACTATGCAAGCTCTTTCCCAAAAGCTAAAATGCTTTAGCATCGTAGCCTTGCTTTAGCTGGCTCTGTTCAGTAATGTACTGTCTGTCTTGAAAGACCACTAGAAATTGGTTGAAAAATACACAGGGAAAGCCATTGAAATTTGCAAAATCCAACACAAAAGGTCCAGCCTTAGGCCTAAGAGTGGGTTAGGTAGGGTGTAGGTGGGTTAGTGTAGGGTGCTGCACCTGGGGAGGAATAACCCCCTGCACCAGTACAGGTTGGGGGCTGACCTGCTAGAGAGCAGCTCTGTGGAAAAAGACCTGGGAGTTCTGGTGGACAACAGGAAGACCATGAGCCAGCAATGTGCCCTGGTGGACAAGAAGGCCAATGGCATCCTGGGGTCCATCAAGAAGAGTGTGACCAGCAGGTCAAGGGAGGTCATCCTCCCCTTCTACTCTGTCCTGGTGAGTCCGCATCTGGGATACTGTGTCCAGTTCTGGGCTTCCCAGTTCAAGAAGGACAGGGAACTGCTGGAGAGGGTACAGCAAAGGGCTATGAAGATGATGAGGGGACTAGAACGTCTCTCTTGAGAGGCTGAGGGACTTGGGTCTTTTTTGTCTGGAGAAGAGAAGACTGAGAGGGGTCTGATCAATACCTATAAATACTTAAAGGGTGGGTGTCAAGAGGACGCAACCAGTTATTTTTTAGTGTTGCCCAGTGACAGGACAAGAGGTAATAGGCACAAACTTGAAGATAAGTTTCAACTAAAGATGAAGAGGAACTTCTTTACTTTGAGGTTGCCAGAGCCCTGGAAGAGGCTGCCCGGGGAGGTAGCGGAGACATTCAAACCCCGCCTGGACACGTTCCTGTGTAACATGCTCTGGGGCACCCTGCTTTGGCAGGGGGGGTTGGACTAGATATCTCCGGAGACCCTTCCAACCCCTTATCATTCTGTGAACGCAGCGGCACTAATGTTGCGTGCAGTAAAGGGCTCACAAAGGTGTATTTACAGTCTGGATCTGAGTTTTGCAATTGGTAGCGCAGGGTGCGGCAGGAGTCACACTGGCAGAGGGCAGTGATACCCTCTCCATGCCAGTTCTCAAGAATCTTTCCCTGAGCACACTCTTGCATTTTTATGCTTTACTTCTGCATTTAAACAAAGTAGAAACTTGTATGCATTTAACTTAGTTTTTTATTACAATGAGTAAAACCCATAGGGTGAAAAGTAATTTTTCCTTTGAAAAAAGGTTTAACAGCTGGGAATTTGGAAAAGTGAGGGGAAAAAAAGAGTTTAGCTCAATTAGGTACTGTCATTCAGTAGCTTCCTCCTGGGATAACTTCATTTCTTTATTCTATTGTGTAAACCTAATTCCATTGTCATGAAAGAGAACAGATGAAAGGACTTAAAGAAGTCTTAACTACAGAAAATCTAGTATATTAATTCTCCAAATTGTACCAAAAGAAAAGGGTGTTTTTTCTGTCCTGCAGATTTTGCTTAGAAAGCAGTTAAGACCTCAAACCTGTGAGCATCCGCCAGGCTTCTCACCTGGGACGGATGTGCGTTCCACAAGACTCTCATGAGCCTCTATAGATATTGAAGGTTTCTAGGATTCCTATATAAAATAAAAGAACACTTTTGAATGTGCTTTCATAATGTGTGTATGCAGGAAATAAAATTTGGCTTTTAGAATTTCCGGGTCTAAAACTTTTAACCAAATTAATGTGGGCAGCCAAGGAAAAAGCTGTGAAACATTTCCACTCTGAGCCTACAACTGTAATGTTGTATGGAGTAGGTGGTCTTTAGGTTAGAGGTCCTGTTCCTTTCAGGAAGCACAGCCACGGACCTGGATCTTGCAGAGGGATCCACATACTCAGAATTTGGCGATTATTTTTTCTCCCCACACTCTTGTGTGAGCCTTCACAGGTTCACGACAAAAGACTGTACTTGACTCTCTTGGTTTGCCTGTCTTTTGGTATGCTCTTTGTGTAAGCTTTCCATCTGTTCCTCCAGGTTCTTCTTTCCCCCAACCATATGTGAAAAGTATCTGTTGGGTTTTGGCAGTGAGCTTGTGTCTGTTGAAATGGTGATTGCTGTGTAACTTCTTCCTTCACTGCAGAGCTTTTAAGAAGTGCAGCTCGTGCCCTGGCCAAATTCCCAAACTGAGTATTCCTCATTCCTCTCCCTTGCAGGGCCCAGACAAAGGTAGCTGGGAATGGAAAGTTTGTGTGGGAAAGCAGAGACGCCTCTGTATTATAAGCAGTAGATCAAGCTTGACTGTTATCTCAGTCTTATTGGAAGCAGGACTTAACCATGGTCTCGCAGATATCAGGAGTCATCTGGCTATTGGATAGTATTGGTAAAAGTCTCTGTTAAAATTCTTCCATGTTGTATGAGCAATTCCATATTCATTGGTTGATGGAAGGAGAAATAAAAGAGGATTTATGATACCTCCCACTAGACCCAGCCTGGCCTTGAACCCCTCCAGGGATGGGGCAGCCACAGCTTCTCCAAGCAACCTGTTCCAGAGTCTCACCACTGTGACAGTAAATAATTTCTTCCTAATACCTCATCTGAATCTACTGTCCTCGGGTTAATATTGCATATGGTGCAATTTTGAGATCAGATTTCAGTCAGAATCTCTTAAGAGTAAATGCACCTCAAACTTTCAGCCACCTTTTTGTGGAAATTGGAAAATTCAGTTGTCTGCTGTCTTACAGTGATATAGACAATGTGCATTAAAAAGGAAATAGGGCAGTAACAGCTATAGTTACATCAGTTCTTGCTTTTGAAAGATATACATTTATGTGGCACATGTGACATTTTTTATGTTCTTGGGTTGGAACTTTATTACTCAAATGTTTAAATATAAAATATTGAAAATGTTTTCCTTCTCTCCGTTTTCACAGATGTTCTTTATTTTTAAAGTAAATATCAAAGATACTTTGAGCCAAATTCTCATCTCGGTTATATCCAAACAAGCCTGTGGATTTCAGTGCACTTGCTTAAGCATGTCTGATCATGGCTTTCTTCCCTCTTTATTTTCCCACCTATTCTCACTGTCATATGCTTCAGTAAAGCCTTAATTCCTTATCTAATGTTGGATACCCTTAGCACAACTCAATGTGGCTCATATTGCCAAGTTGTTTTTTTTTTTTTTTATTTTTTTACACTAGTAAAAGACTTTGATCTTGATGTGAAAAAAAACTACAGACTAAAGAAAAAGAATGTTAGAGTTGCTGCAAGAAGAATATTTTATCAAAATATGTAAAAGGGTAGAGAAGGCTTTCTTTTTCTTTTGTACCTTCGGCTGATAACATGAGTAGAAACTGCAGTTTTCAGGTCTACAGTTGGCCTTCACCACGTCACAGAATCACAGAATGGTTTGGGTTGGAAGGGACCTTTAAAGATCATGGAGTTCCAACCCCCCTGCCCTGGGCAGGGACACCTCCCACCAGACCAGG
>JAOTQQ010000023.1:9561428-9582790 GCA_026546715.1 Gallinago undulata
TCCAAGCCCCATCCAGCCTGGCCTTGAACCCCTCCAGGGATGGGGCAACCACAACTTCTCTGGGCAACCTGTTCCAGTGTCTCACCACCCTCACAGGAAAGAATTTCTTCCTGAGATCTCATCAGAATCTCCCTTCTTTCAGCTTAAAAGCATTACCCCTCATCCTGTCTCTCCACTCCCTGATCAGGAGTCCCTCCCCACCTCTTCTGTAGCCCCCTTTAGGTAGTGAAAGGGGCTATAAGGTGACCTTGGAGCCTTCTCTTCTCCAGGCTAAACAACCCTGATTCTCTCAGCCTGTCTTCATAGGAGATGTGCTCCAGCCCTCTGATCATCTTCGTGGCCCTCCTCTGGAGTCATTCCACAGGTCCATGTCCTTCCTGTGCTGTCTGTGGAGAAAGTAGAAAAGAAGGTGGCTATAGCAGCCCTTATCTTTTTTCAAGTAATTCCTCTCAAGGTTATTCCAGGTTGGTTAGCTGATAAATGGATGGCATTGCATTTCACCTTTCTGACTCAGACTGAATCAATTTGTGCACCTTGTGTTTTGGTATCTTGCAGTGTAGACAGATAAATGTATTCTTCAGTATATTTTCCTTTCAACATCACTGATACGGCTTTTATTGTTGCTCTAAAACAAATCAGGCTCAATCGTGAAACCCTAATTCACATAGGTAAAGATTAGACTTGACCTTTTGTTTTGGCTTTTTAAGCACTTGCCTTTGTATCTATTGTCTGTCAAGTTTTGCAGAGTGGTCTATTCAGTATCATCTCCCTGAATTGACCGGTTAAAATTTGCTTGTGTGTGTCTGAGTTAGAGGGAGGGACTCATGTTACCTTTTATAACAAATACAAATATAAGAAATTATTAACTGTTTAATATTTTTGTTTGTCTATGTAATTTACAAATCCCTCAGTAACGTGGTTTGTTTGATATTTGTTGTTCACAGGTGGTATTTGGTAAAATAATTTATAATACAAACTTACCGATTCCTTAATTCAAAGCCTCTTTGGAATTCTTAAAGTCTGTGACTGGTTTGCAATTATTTGAAGATTTTAAAATACCATGAAAATTAACAGGACTGCTTTGAAAAATGCCATTAGAAAAAATAATATATGCCCTTTAAAGAGAGCTGTTGTTTATTATTTTTTCATACTGTTTATAGAATTTTAGGCTTCAGCATCACTAACTGAATTGCAGGTGAAACTCCCTTTCACTTTTGCTATTATTTTATATACATGCTGCATCTTCTTTGAAGTAGAAAACAGAAAAGTTATTAAGAGGAGAGAGAAGATCTTTTTCTCTACTTCCTTTGGAGAGGAATAACCATGCAAGCTAGTATGGAGGGCATTCTAGTTTAATTCCATGTGCATGTTTGCTGGTGTCCTTATCATCAGTGCTGGTGTCACTGGTTGTGTATGAGAATTAGTATAAGAGAGAGCGTGTACAAGAAATGCAGTCGGATTGTACAGCAAATGAGCAGATTTTACTTGCCAAACAAAAGCTGCTAATTTTTCAAAAACATCACAAGAAAGCATTTGTGAAAATAGCCTAATGGAATGAGTCAGGAACACAGTTTTTGAGTACGGATGTTCTTAACAGATAAATGAGACCTACTAGGCTTCAAATGTTGACTCTGGCCTGACCCATCTCTACTCAAAAGCTGTGCAAACCCCTGCAGGACATCAAATGGGAATGCCCATCAATATCTCTTCCACCAAAACCCAGCTGAGAAGTTCGGTGGAGTTTCTTCTCCCTCCCTCTGTACCAGCTGGCACGCTTCCATCGGGTCTCTTGCATACACTGCTATCACGTGGAGGTGATGGAAAGCAGAGGTTGATGGTTACTGTCATTCCCTATCCAATCCTTCAGAACTTATTTTGTATGTAATATTTTGTAATTCGTGTGGCAAGAGAGGAGAACACTGCTTTGTTAATGGGGTGACACTCCCCAATTCACTAACAAGCTTTAGAGAACAAAACCCAACAATCTGTGATTGAGACTACATTATCATTGAACTCCAGTGCCTCAATAGTCTGCAATGTTTTATAGTCAGATTGTTCCATGATAATAAAATATCAAATGTGCTTATTAGAAATTTTCTTAACACAATTTGTAAGCCACAGTCACTTGCCTTGTAAAGGGGCTTTGTATTCAAATGTAAATTTAAGGCTATAATCCCAAAATAGTTTTCTATGATTTCTAAACCTGTCAAGTAACTTGGGTTGATTTTTCATTCCCAGGTGAAAGGTAGAATGCTCCTGTTGCTTTGGCTAAGCCCAGAGGATTCTTGTCTATTCTGGCTGCATTTTGCCCCACTACATTTTCAGAGTTAATTTGAATATATGGTCAAAGAGAAACTTTTAACTTAGGGCATTGAACATAAAAGTAAGAACACTAAAAACACCACCACTATGTGAGTAACAGCAGGAGTCCCTGTAATGCAGATTGCATCCAAGTAGTGAATTTGGGAGTGTTCCCATCTCTGGGATCTCAGGAGGAGATCTCTCATCCTGATCCCTTGGTGTGCACTGGTCCTGCCTGCACCTTGGTTTCTGTGGCCAGAGAAGCTGACCCCATAAGCCTGAATGGAACCACCAAGCCCTTTGAAACACTTCCTGACCTGAGTGTCCTTGTGTATGTTTCTGTACTTGAAGAATTTAGCCCTTTAAATTTCTCAGAAAACTAAATAAAATAAAATAATCAACCAAACCACAAAGAAACCCAAGTTTAAAATAAAACAATCATCAACTTTCATTAATTAAGTTGCAGCAGCTATGTTTGCAGACCGTATAGCAAATAAGCAGAAAGTCTTTAAAGAAAAAAAAATGAAGGAAGGAAGGAAGAAAGAAAGAGAACTTTGGAAAGATCATGGCTGAAAGATAGCCTGGTCATGCTGCTTCCAGCCTGTAAAAATACAGTTAATTTTACATTGTTTTACAAATAGGTAGGTATTTTGTCATGGCATGACTGTCTGCCTTTCAATTTGCATTGTATTGGTCTGCAAAGGCAGAAGAACCATTCTCTTTGGGATATTATCTGCCTGGTATTAGGATTAGATAAAACTAGATTATAGCAAGCACTTTGCTTAATTTTTTTCTTCATTTGCCTTTCTGTAGAAAGACAGTTTCCCTATTTTCAATATAATGCAAAGAATTTGTTTTCTGCATTAACAAACATATTTAATACTTAGCAAAATGGGCTTTATGTTTATACTTTGTTAATTTACCAACTAGTGACTCCTCATGTATAAACTGTTACTGCTGCGTTGAAATCAGTGTATTTATGTTGACTTGCATCAATTGAGCATTTGTTTATGTTTTAACTCCTGAAACTCTTAGTCTACCATGACTTGAGCTCACTTCCTTAATCTTGTAATCTAGAAATAGTAACTTCCTATTACCATCATTTAATGCAGACTACATTTCCATCTAGCTGAAAAATGGGATAATAAAATTTTCACTTTTAGGATAAGTTTATCCGTTGGGTTTGTATGTCAGAAAGCAGTATAGCAATAGGAAATAATTAAGACCGCTTAAAATTCAAGGAAATATTACGTCACTAAAGAACACAAAGATGTAATTTGGGGACCGTATCGTACAAAAGTATACATCATTCTCTGTGGATGATTATGGAATTATATCAGTATATGGAATAATTGTGTGATTTATAATGCTTCATATTGCTGTACGAGAATAAGTAAGATGTTCTGAATCACATCTTAGGAAATCTTAAAAAAGGAGGGGGGAGTGGAGAAACAGATCAATGCAATTACAGGTCCTATAACAATTTGATGTTAGCTGTAAACCATTCTAAGATGAAAAAATAAAAAAAAAAAAGGAAAAAGAAGTCATTCCTAGTGGGCTTTTCTGGAAATACCATTTCATAGTGTTTATCAGGCAGTAGTATGTCCAGATATATAAACTATATTATAGATGTTTCAGAAAGCTGCACTACAGCATTTATTTAATACAGGAGACTTAACGCATTGTAAGTATTCCATGATTATTTAGCTAGAGTCTTTCTAAAAATGGCTGCTTTTTTTCATTTAGTAAATTGCTTATGAATATGGGATTACTTCAATATTTATTGCCTTAATCAGGAAAGCATATGAGCAGAAGCTTTCTCGGGCACTGCTGAGAACCTCTGTGATGTTGCAAAGGATACATAAACCCCCCCACAGGGCTTTTCCTTTTTGGACTTTCCCACACGCGTGTGAGTGAATGTGTACACCTCACCCTCTTTGACCTTCTTATTTCACTTCCCATGCTCCTTTTATAACTATGGAGGCCTGCCCAGCAGTTGATGTTCACCATGCAGGTGAGATGAGTTCTCAGGAAGGCAGAGAAGGCTTGTTTTGGTAGGAGGGCGAGCAATGCAACCTGCTTCTACTGCTGTAGGGATTGTTTTGTTGTTGTTTTTGGAGGGTTTGTTGGCTTGTCTGGTAGGTTTTTTGTTGGTTTTTTTTTTTTTTTTTTAATACGATCCACTGGAAAATATATTTGGAGAGAAAAGCAACCCGTAATGATGTTCTGTTGAAACAAGCGATGCTTGCCTGGCTGAAAACCAGAAGGAAAATAATGACATAAAAATTGTCCTTGTTCAGGAGCAATAAGCAAAGATTACATGTAATTGGACATCTAGGAATCAGTGAAACTGTATACTTTTTCATGCATCTTGGCAAAAAGTCAAGGTTCCTATGTATGAGAAATCGGGATCAGAATACTTCTAGAATAAAATAATAATTAATTTCTTTACCTTTGTGTGTTCTGGGATGGAACAAGATAATTTTAATCTTTCCATTTGAAATGTATTCCATTTCAGTCCTGAAGGTTTTCTGAAATATGATAGAAAAAACTTTTCAGGAAGAGCAGCACTAAATTTAAACATCTGTTTCATGAGTATATTAAAAGAATAAATAATTGGGAATTACCAGATTTTGCTGTCATGTATTCTGCAGTCACTTGAATCCATTGATAAAATTACAGTCTGGTAAGTCAAGTGTTCCTAGCTCTTATTTTGTCTGATATTATATTATGGATTTCTGTTTCTGGGTCCTCTGCTTCTTTCCATTCTCTGGTTCTACTTTCTCACATCCCTTTAATAATAGTTAAGTATTGCCTAGATCTTGTGATGGCATCCTATTGGGGAGGTTTTTCACATTCCTCTAGAGAGGCCGATTCTTGAATTTGATGGGTATGACATTGCAGCTGTGAATTTGATTAGATAATAATGAGGTTTATTTTTATCCAACTGTTCTCATTTTTTTCATCACAATTCTTGTGTTACTTAGATGCTTTATATTTTCTAGATATATTATCCTGATGAAGAATAGAACCATAAACCAAATTTATTTGTTTTTAAATCTGTATTTAGAAAATTGCAGAAAAGTACTGTGAATTAGGAAGGTAATGCAGGTGTCAGGAAAGACTCACTATACTCAAAAAGTATATTTTGAGACAATTCCTTTGAATTGGAATCCGGCTATTGGCAGTAAAGGAGTGAGCTCCAACAGGTTTAAGTTGCAGGGATTCAGTTACAATATGGATCAAAGGAAACTGTTTCTTTGAAGAACAGTGGATGGGGAATTACTGACAAGAGTGTCCTGCTGAAAAGAAACTCAATAGTCATGATGATCTCTAATGAATTTAATAAATAAAGGACAAATCTTGAGATACTTTACATTCTAGCAAAGTCTTCTCCAAAATAGGGATGTAAGCAGCAGGCACTTGCTCTGAAGATATTCTCCCACTCTTCCCATCAGTGCAGCTTAGCAGGGAGAGAAAGATGAAATGATGAATATTAGGACGCTTGTCAAGGGTGTAATAGCTGCAGATTTAGAGAGATAACATTAGGCAAGGACAGGGAGTTTCCACTCCTTTCTGTCCCCAGCAACAATAACTGAAAATCCTAATCCTCTCCTATGTTGAGACTAGTTTTCTCTCTCATAGCTATTGTGAGAAAATTTTACTGAAGCTTTAATTTGAAATCTTAAAGTAAGTTCTTTGGGTTATGTTTTGGTTGACTACTGAAAGTTTCACGCAGAGCTGTCCAGACCTGTTCACTGGGTGCCACTTCTCTGAGTACATGTAAGTGACTGATGTAAGTTCAGTAGGACACCAGGGTATCCAGCTCTCTGAACCACCTGGGGTAAGCTACAGAGAAAAAAATCATTAGAGAATGATCTTGAGATTATTGTTCAATAAAATATTGCCAATCAGTAGAGAATTTAAAACTGGAAGTTTTCCTAGATAGGATTATTGAAGGTTAAATCCCATGAGAACGATTTATTTAATGAGTCCAGGAACATGCCAGTGTTTGAATCTCATGCGTGTTGCAGATCATAGTAAATAATATGGTGCAGCCTGAAGAAATAAGGTCTAGTCCTGACAATTTTTGTCAAGCTGGCAAATACACACACACACACACACACACATATACGTATGCATGTTATGTCAGCTAAAAGTTTAAATATTATATGTTGTTTCTTGAATTCATTTGAAGTTCTTTTCTTTTGTGATCTGGAAGAGGAGTTTAAGGTGAAGTGATATTTGCTTTCCTATTCATTTGTTTATAATTGATCTAGATAAGGTTGGTAGTTCTCATTTTTGTTTTCTAGGAAATGCTTCAAATAGGCAAATGGAACTGTCATTTCTAGTAACGTCACATATGGGGCAAAAGAAGGTGTTGATAAGAAGTTTACTCCTACTTATTTCTGCACCAACTCTGGGCAAGATGAGGCCTAGAGGAGAATATTCTCATTTCTGCAGTTTAACAATTTCCAGCACAAATGATTACATGCAGAAGTCCTATTCATAGAAATACAAAGACGAAAGAGACTGCAGGACATTGCCCCAGTCCTGAAAAGATAATCAATTATATTTGAGTAGTTCTAGAAAGACTTGTTCTATACTGTTCAGAAATAATTCTAACAGTGGAGACTCCACAATCTTCTAGGTGATCTTTTGTAGCTCTTCCCTATCCTTAACATTGAGAAGGTTTTCCTAATATCTACCCTGAATCTTAATTGCTGCAATTTAGCACATTTCTTTTTGTCCTATCTATCATTGTTATTAAGAACAGATTATTTCCTTATTCTTTTGAAACAGCCTTTCATGTATTTGAAGGCTATTATCATGTTCTATCTCGGTTATCTCCTCTCTAGCATAATTCTTTCAAGCTTTATCACAGCACGTGTTCTCTAGACTCCGGTCATGCTGCTCTCCTCACATTTCTCTCAATTGGCTCAGGCCTTCCTGGAGTGTAATGTCCAAATTTGTACCTGGTATTCCTGCTGAGGCTTTATTAATGCTGAGCTGAGGGGAAGAATTACATCACATTTTTGCAGGCTATACTCGGGTTTGTACATTCCAATATGCTGTGAGCAGATGCTGACTCACGGTGTCACCCTCAACCACATTCAAGTGTGGAGGCTCACACTAAAACCAGGCAACCAAAAAGAAAAGTACCAATTGTTTTACCCTTTTACATATCTATTAGATAAAAAATGATCAAGTTTTACTGAAGATTGATCATCTGAAAAGATAAGGAAAAAAGCCCTCATCTTGAAAAAAAACACATTTACTGTTTACAATGACAAGATATCAGTGATCAATATTTTTTTTGATTGATCATTGAATGATCAACATTAAAATGGATAATTTGAGTGCTTGACTCAGCCCATTCACCAGCCACTGGAAATCTGGTACTCTTTCTTATCAAGAGATAAATCATGCATTGTAGATTAATGGCCAGGGTTTCCTTGCGCCTTGTGTTTATAGTCACCTACGTCAGAAAATTTCCCACTGAGGTTTATGTATGGCTAAACATTGATGAAATATCTGCTGATCTCATCACTGTGACCAAAAACCTCAGTGCTACAGCAGTTTGTCCTTTTCATATTGTCATGGTGTGAGAGTCAAAACCACGACACATAAGAGATTAAATTAGAGATTCTAAATAAATTAACAAAAACCTAACTCTTGTTTACCACCTGGGTCTGTATTGGGTGGTGACGCAGGAATTCCCTGCTGCTAGTCATATTTACAACCAACATTTCCCCAAACTGTAGGAGTACTGGGAAGGAAAAAGCAAACTTCTTCAAATGCATAATTAGAATTTTCCTTCTGGAAAACTAATCTTGTGAATCTGCTTATTTCTGAGCTTCTTTAGTGGAAGAAAGCCTTTCCTGTATTGCTTACACATTATAAATCTCCTTTGATGAAAAAAAAAAATGAAAGAAGTGCAGACTAACAATGATATATTTTATAAACCAAAAAACTTTTTTGTATAAGTTGTATAATTGAAGCCCAACTTGACTAGAGAAGTTACTTCAGAAGTTTTTAAGGTTGTAAGCTATTTTCCCCTCTGCAATTCAATAGCTCGTTACCAGTTAAACAGAATTATATTATACTGCATATAGATCCAGTGTTCTGGAGGAATTCCACAGGAAGCAAATGCACTTGTGGGATACACTGTATATCTTATGGATATTTATATTAACGGTATAAACATTGCTCTAAATCTCTTTTTGCATTAATGATAAATTGATCGTTAGTGTGACATAGGTGAGAATTAAAAACAGCCTCTAATAATTTATAGCTCATACTGATTTTTCTGGAATGTTTTAAGACTAAGGCAGCGTCCAGGTCTTTGGCTTGTGTAAAGTCCATTTGGGTCAATGGGGTGTTGGCTGAAACTGTCCAACAACCTGTCCTTCGTCTCTCCCTTTGTGGCTTTCAACCACAGCGTGAGTATTGGAGCTGGAAAGCATGTGGTAATTTGAGCGTCGCTCTTCCATCCATTGTAATTCATAAACCTTTCCTGTGCTTGTAATTGTGGTGTGGAAGTTCACCCTTAGCCAAAGGAGGGTTGCTCGTTGTCCTGTTCAAATGCTACAATGAGAAGGTAGGAATCGGGGATCCTGGTCCCAAGTTTTGCGTTAGGTGATTGAAGGAAGGCACATCCCCCTTTCATGCAACAAAATGTAGAGCATGTTCCCTGTGATATGGGACTGTACCCCTGTTCCGTGCTTGACACGGAAGGTTTATCTCCTACCACATGACCTGAGGCAGGTGGTGTGTCCACTATCTCATACTGAGCTTTATTGCTAATACGGAAAGTGGCAACTGTGATGAATAATTTAGGGTAGAACAATTTTATTTTCATTAAAGCTGGCTTACAGGAGCAAAGTAAATAGCAACTGGGGTTCGTATTACCAAGTATTGCAAGTTTATATCATGATATTTAATCTTTCAAAGTACTTTTGCATTCCGTGAGTAGGAATTGAGTGAAAACAAGGTGAAGGCTTGAAGGGCATTACTTGGAGTAGGAGTTTTATTGAGTGAAGTGCCCTGATTTGAGCTATAGGAATTAACTAATTTTAGGTTTAGAGGCACTTGTGAAAAGAAAGTATTTGAGAGAAGATTTGTTCAGTCCCAACTAAAAAATAGTAACAAAGAAAAGGCATTTAATTTTTTTAAACAAAGACCACAATAAATTATGAAAGGGAACATAATTTTTAGAATGAAATCATTTTTAAAAATGGGATTCTTTAATTTTCATAATGTTTCCTTTATTTTTCACTACAAATAATTTGAGACCTTTTAATGTTACCAAATGAAAAAAATAAGTTTCGCTGCAAGTTTTTTTCTCAGCTCCGCTGCTTTCACTGCTTTATAAAGCCCTTTGATATATCTGGATGAGAAGGACTACACTAGTACTAAGCTTTTTTTAAACAAAGCAGCCACAAATCAGTAGCATATACAGTACCAACACCACTAACAAAACAACAGTTCTGCAAGAGGCAGGGATATGGAGAATCCATGATAATTCATATTATGTGATTGTCTTCTTGCAGTGTGTGGCATAATTCTGATTAAAATTACTGGCAGTGCTTTGTGTGCATCAAAGGAAAAACAGCTCCAGGAACTGACATCCTGTTAAATGTGGAAGAGCTATTATAGGCTGGTGGTTCAATATGGTGGGTTTTGAAAACTTCCTAATGCAAACCCCAAGCTTTTCTGGGCAATAATGCTGCACTGCGTAACCAAAGATGGCCAGCAGCGCACCCCTATTTTCTATTGAAATTTATGACAGTTCTAGCACATGCAAGGATTCAAAGAGCAGGTTTCAGACCGTTATCGTTTTTAGATAAAACACATTCTTTCCATTTCACTTGTTAGAAATAAAATTAGACCCAAGGGTGTTAAAACCACTAGCGTCTGACGTTTTTAAAAATATGTATGCATCGTATATTTTTTTCTCTGAGTACATCTTTTCTTATGCAGTGAAACAAATAGGTAAAATTAGGCAAGTTTTGATAGGGCCATGAAGTTGCAGCTGAGAAGTCTTGCATTTCCTTTCCTGTTACAACATGTTTTTAAAAGATAAGTTAGTTGTGACTCTTCATTTTAATTATAGAGCAGGTACCTTGTCTTAGCTAGGATGCTGATGTAAGTCATTAAAAACCAAAACGCAGGTTTAATTAAATGATTTTCTGTTTCCAATCTCTTGATAGTTGCAGCTATTATTTCCATATAAGCTACGGAGAACGAGCTTGGTCCTACAATGTCTCTTTACATTAATAATCCCATCCAGTACAGGTTGTCCCATTAAACAAAGTTGATCAGATATTGACAGGATTCACATTTATAAAAGTATAAAAACTGAGGAAGGCCCACGCACTCGTAATTATTATAAACATTGGCATTTATCAGGAAGCAATCTCAAAGGGCTTTAAACACAGCATTGGCTTTAAGGCCGCACTGCATATTCTTGTTAGAGCTTTATAGATACCGACTTGGAGGTGTAGAAGACCTAATCCTGCACCTCACTGTTTAATAGTGCATGAAGATGAAAACCTCCCAGCACTGGTTTGAATTATTTACTCGTGCAAATAATCTTTATCCTTGTGACTGATAACATTGACCTAGCTTGTCAATTAGCTATTAAGAGACTGACGGTTGCTGGTGATTTGCCCAAGGCTGCACTTGAAAAAGCTGTGGCAGAGGCAGATGTACATTTTTTCTGTATGGAAGTGTAGGATAGTGTTTTAGAGGAGGGTATGGTACATCACCTAATAGCCCGGCCACGTACCGTCTCAGAAGTAGTTAATTCTACAGTGTCACTGGATGAGTGTACTTTGACAGTAAAATGTAGGTAGCTTTCTTTATTTGAATGCTTCATCAAAAGTCTGCATATTTTCTATATCGGAATCCCCTATGTTTGTCCTTAGGAAAAGAAGAGAACATATATCACCAGATATTCTCCCTTGTTAATTATCTTTGGCTTCTGCAGTAGCTTAATTTTTCTTGCCTATCAATAGGCCTGCTCAAAGAAGTACAACATAAAGGGTTTTATCTGTGTTATTGATTGGCGAGAAAGTGATGTGTTTGGGACTTTGTTGGAGCTTCTCTAGTGACTATTTATTTAAATCGGGGGAGAAAAAAAATCAGCATTACTTGAAAAAAAAAAATAACCAGAAATTTCATTTAACATTACAAAAGAGGGCATTGCTTAATCCCTGAAGTAGGAAATTGCTTTTCTTCATGATCCATTGCTTTCATACTGTTTCTGGCTGCTGGTGCTGAAGGAAAGAAAAACTATGTTCTCGCTCTGTTTTCACTGTATCTGTCTTCTTATCCTCTACGAAAACTTGGCTGCTAATTTGCTGTTGAAGTAAATAAAGGGAGGGCAGAGCTTGCCTATAAAAAAATCTTAGTGTCTCAAATGGGCATTTGCAAATATGGATGCAAAGCAAAACTTTCTGTGGGAAACTGAAAAGACAAAAAGGAAATTAAGGATTTGAAATAGTATATCAAAGCTGAAGTATATGAGATATTGCTGTTCTTTGAGATGCCACTATGGGTTTATACCTAAATTCAGCAGAGTGTTCCCCGAAGATGAATGTTACGAAGGAGTGGTTTTTCTTGTGTTCTGATCTTATACATATATAGAGAGGAAGAAAATGACAATTAAAAGCTGGCTGAAAATGATGGTCTCTCGTTTCACTTTGCTTAAAACTCAATTATTTTCTGTTAAAAGCACGTATTGTTTATCGCTTTTAATATGTATTACAAAAATACAGCACGTTACAGCTCAGGGCTAGAAAACACTAATGGACTGTAAGTAAAGGATGATTATTTAACCCCGGAAGTTACAATATTTAGTTAATTATTCCCTGACATTGTCAGGACAGGTCACGGAATGCATTTTAAAGTAATTATAAGTTAGCAGCAGTGGTTTATATTTTTCCCCTAGCGACACCAGTAGAAGTTGTATTTTTCTCTTCTATCAGTGGCGACTCTGTTTTCTTTTTTTATACTGATTGCTTTTTATTTTTTTAATCCATTTAGTCTTGAAAATCATAATCAAAGGTTATGCTATCAAAATAGCAGTCTGAAAATAACTGTGATAGTGAGTTTTTAATACTAGTGTGCAACAGAAAAGAGATACATGTAGGTTTTATTTCATTTTATTTTGCCTGTGGTAGCTATATGCAGAAAATAGCAAGACCACACCATATGCCCAATAAAAGCTTCATTAGAAAGGTTATTAGTAGATTAATGCAACTTACTCTGTGGTTTATTTTATTTAGACTGTAATAAGGTAGGTTCATTAGTTTGCAGACTTAATGTTTTCTACTGTACCTCAAAGCAACCAGTAACAATTCCACTGAGATTCTGCAGATCTCACTAACACCTGTCAAGATAAACACATGGCTCTCCAGGGGAATCATCTTGGCAATGTAACTGAGGAAATCTGGAAAAAACTAAGTCTTTCACACACAAAAGAGTGTTACACAGTATAAACTTGATTAATGATTTTTCACGTGCCTCTGAGGTCATATATCTCTTTAAAGTGGGGGGAAAAAAAAGTCAAATCAATCTCTGAAGAACAAATATTTTGGAATGTACAATACTGCATTTGAAATATATTTTAAAGGACTTGAAGAATAATTATGCAATTTGAATTGAGCCTCAGAAAGGCTGTCTAAGACCAGCAATTGAGTCTCCATTCCCCTAGGGCTGATATATTAGATTATAAGGATTATTGTAGTGGCAGTATTTGTGCCACTACATTTAAGATTATGTCAGCATTTCCATTTTAAACATGTATGTTCAGAGGTTCATAACTCAGCTATAGAAAGTTTGCTTGGCATGACAAACAAATACGGTTTCTCCACAATGGTGACACTTTTTCTGGGGGAAAAAATAAAATAACTAGGAATCTTAAAGCTAAATAAGTATTGGGACATTCTAAAGTTACGAGTGCCAAAAGTTAATGCTGTCATCTTATAACTCAGCATTTTAAATTCATTAATTTGACAGTGTATTTGTAGCACTACTACGGTGTGTGTAGTCCAAAGCCAGGTCTAGAAGTAAAAGAGTGTTCAGACTGGTAGCAGGGTGCACCTCACCCCTCCCTTTGCCTATATTGTTACAGGACTAAAGCCTTCAGAGAAGGCTGGAGGTGGAACTTCACTGTACATCCTCCTCTCCTCCAAGGCCAGGCAGAAGGGAGTAGGGTGATGATCATGAATCATGAAGGGTGGTGTCTTAGGAATCCTGTCAGGAAAACCCACTTAAGAACGCACTGCTGACTCTTACTGACTTTAGGCACTCCACGAACATCATTTAGGGCTCTCCTGGTTACCAGTGGGCTTCCCAACACAAAAGAAAAAAGAAAAAAAAAAAAAAAAAAAGGCAGCCAACTTTGCCTTACAATGTCTTTAAACTTAATTTCCCCATTTTAAGGCTGTTGCACTTTGAGTCTAGTGTGAGCTTGGCCTTGACATGGCATTTAATATCTCAGGTATTATGTACGGTAAGCAATAACAAGAGCTGCAAACAACCCAATACACACACTTTTCCTATTTCTGGAGGCCTTTTGTAAACAAATAGGCTTTGCATACACTTTGTGTGCTTGTACTGGATACACAAGAGCACAAAGCTGGGTTCTGGTATTGGCATCTGTCACTGATCTCATCAAACTTCTTGATGATTAATTTGCAGCCTATTTTTGTAGTTCTTTTATTATTTTTTTTAAATTTTTTGTTTGTGTCCCTAGCCGGGGTGTTTGCTGAGGAGTTCAAATTAGTAGCATTTAAGCTGTAGTCGGGGATCTCTCTTTCCTGCGGCAATGCGGTGCCGGTTCCTGCGGCAGCACCGGTAGAAATCAGAGAGACTTTTGCAGGTTCTGCAGCAGTCTAATTGCCCATAGAATTAACTGCTCATGCAGGAGTCCAGAGAGAACATGAGTGCAGCCTGCCCTGCTTGATACAGGACTATAAATCTCTTAAATACCTCCCTGTATATACACGTGGATTTGGCCTTAATTCCTGTGGCTTTATATCGGAATGAAATGGGGAACGTAGCCAAAAGTGTTAGCACCCTTTGTGCAAAGCTAGACGGGGAGGGGGGGGGAAGAAAAAGAAATGATAAGATTAAATTAAATAGCATTGCAGCCCTGGCAGCCAGCAAAAGACAACCCCCAGTGGAGTATGAGCCATCCTCCTGGAGGCAGGTCAAACCAGGGCTAACGCAAGTCATGGTAGATGGACTTGGCAAAGTGCCCTGAAGACTGATGGACCAACCAGGGCTATTTCAGACCAAGAGGGAGCTTCCTTCCAGAGTCAAAATTCCCCATTGGAAAACGGTCTTCTACCAGCCCCTTCTATTCTAAATTGAAGGGACCTGCCTTATGTGCATGGTTTCAATAAAATGAAACAAAATAAAAATCAGCTTGCTTTTGACAGCAAGGAATAGAGAAAAAGATATTATTTCTGTCTTTATACGCACAGAGTTGAATAAACATTTATTATGAAGATTTAAGCCTATTTGGATGGACAGATTTATGGGCAGGAAAAACTTATTAACTGTACTGGGATTTATTTTGAACTATACATAAGGAGAGAATAGCTGCACTATAGAGAAAGCTGCTTAAGTATTTTCATTGTAAACTCCTTTCTTTCTACATGATCACCAAAAAATTTGAGTTCTCTGTATTCCATGACTGCACAAATACTCCATCCAGCTCTCCTAGAATTATATTTTTTACCTTCCAACACTTTGAGTGGTTCATATGATAAAGTTTTTTGGCTTCCTTTCCAAAGTAAAGGGTTTCTGCCCCAAGTTATGTCGGGTTAGGACATAAACTGGCCACAGTTATACATGGACTACACACCTTGGTTCAGTATCACACCATTTATTGGCCTTTGAAAAAAACATTCTCTGCTGTTTAAAAGAGGGAAATGAACACCTCCAATGTCATCAGATATTGAAATGTCTGAAAATCAGCCATTTTTAGTATTGGGAGGTCCTGTGTTAAGTCCTTAAATTTATCAGTTTATAACAGTAAGTGGAAACACTAGCTTGGATGTTTTCTTCTCTAAGCTGTTGACTTTAGGATAGATAATCATAAATTCTAGCCTGCTTAATTGTAATGACAAAACGTCCACAGGTTTTCAAATGAAGTGAGATTCCATTTTTTCCACTAGAAAAGCTATAATATAAAAACATAGGAAGTGTGTTGAAGTGTTTGTTGGACGCTATCCCCTGTGATACAGATAGATGCTTGTGGAGGGTTTCTTTCTGCCTGAGTTTGTGGAGCATCACTTGAGCTTCAGGAGTTCCGGAGCGGATGTTGCGACATGAAGTGCAGGATTTACTTGCTGGAGAAAAGAGGTGGCCAGAGAAGTCTGGTTGCATAAGGCAGCACTTAACCTCAAGGAGCCCTGAATTTAGTTGGTGACTTCTGCTAGCCTAAGGCGCTTCCGCTTTGCTGGTCTCGCCACAGTCGTTCCTCTTAACTGATAGAGCTGTGTTGACAGGGATCGAGGTGTAGACAGATACAGTCGGACCAGCACGAAGCAGATGATACTTGTGCAAGTGGGGTTTTTGTTTGTATAAATTTTCTTTTGGATTGTTTGGTGTTTATAGGATAATGGCATTAAAAGAAGTCAGGAAAACTAGTGGTTTTACAATTAGAAGGATATTTTTACTCACAAACTTAGGAACCTACTGGTATTAACAAAGTCCACTTGGTGGAAATAACTTGATTAAAAGTCACATTTTATACCAACCTAACCTGCACAGGGTAAGTGTTAAATGGGGTTAAAAATGGGGTTTAAAAACCTATTAAATTAGCTTCACTGATCTAAGTTTTGAAAATACTACAAACTACCTTGTGAACGGTGTAGTTTATTTCCACTCTTTATTTGCTGTGCCTGAAATAGGGCATTTACCTGTTTGCAGGAACGTGTTTATCGCCTTCTTTTGTACCAGTTCTTCCTTCTTTGAGTGCAACTTCACAGACTGGTACCACAGCGTTGATTGTGTTGGGAGTAGATGATTCTGTGCTCTTGGGGATTAAAACCAGATTATTTCAACTTTGGCTAGTCCTCAGCCAACAAAGTTTCAGACTCACTCTTATATCAGTAGGAGGTAAAAAAGAAAGTATTTTAAATAAGAAATGCTGCTTACCATTGGTTTTCATAATGTTTACTTGCAGATGCTTTTAACTTTTACTTTTCATTAAAAAGCCTAACTCTGAGTGCTAAGACACCCAATTAAGCTTTTTAAATAAAACATGAAAAGACTAGAAGTATCTGACTACCAGGATTTGCTTCAAATTGGAAAGTGCTTGTTGTTACCACCAAAAATGAGCAAGAGAGGATTTTACTTGCTGAAATTTCGTTCTTTTGCCTTCTTGTCCCCATCTACCTTTCATTTGCTTTCATACACACTTCCTTAACTTCCTTTTACCCTTCCTGTTATCCTTTCAGTTTTCAATCTTTTTAGGACGTTTTCCACAAATTTCTTTACCCCGTTTCTCACCCGTGCATTGCGTGAGATCACCTGTCTCCTCCCTGAAACTTGGATAGCCCCCCCTCGTTTCTCTCCGTGGCTCAGAGTGCAAGAGCCAGGAAAATGCCAAATGTTATTAAAATTAGAGCTGGTACATCCGAGGTGCTGAGCACATCGCCAGATCCAGAAAGGGATGCCTGCTTAGGCGTCTGTCTCCCCGTTTGCATTTTAACCAGCTACTTGAAACAAGAATTAGACACCTAAGTAGCTTTGTGGCCATTGGCCTTTGTGTCCTCAGCTCTTGGTTTGGCTATGCAGCAGCAAAATAATCTGTGAATTTACCAGTCCCTAAGTGGTGTTTAACATCAGAATGTAACACCTAAAAACGACCCATTACAATTTATCCGACGAAAAAACTTCTTGAAGTAGTCTCCAAACACAGATTTAAACTAGAAACTTTAGTGGCAGTTATGTGTGTGCACTGCATAAATAGTACACATTTAATAACGCCGAGCACTTAAACACCCTTTTTATCTTTAGTAAAATATTAGATGAAGTACCTTTGAAGCACCTAAGCATTTTATTCATTTGTCCTTGGTATTTAAGCACTGTAGGCCTCCTTGACTTAGTAGATGGCAGACAGAGTAAGAATTTAGGTGTTCAAGCTACAAACATATGCAACAGGAGAGAGAAGTCCTACCGGATCCACACCAAAGTGTTATCCTCAACCAAAGTTGAATAAATTTATGCTCAAGCTGGATGGGATCTGCTGAAAGCCTCGGCTGCCAGGTTACCCCAAAGAGAAACCCCCCATCAGGAGCCAGCCACGCGTTCCTGGAGGCCGACAGGGGAGCTCCCCCCCTAAAAGGTAACAAGAAACAGCTCTTTTGGTGGAGCCCTTAACGCAGCCGAGCAGAAGTTAAGTCTAGACAGGACTTGCCAACTGAAATTGTCTCAGAACAACGGCGTTTGCCAACTGTAGCGTTACAGGGCTGGCAATACCGGCTTCCCATTTCAGAGAAGTGATAACAATTTTAAGTTACTCGTCTGTGGGATGTCTGGAGTCATTAAGAACAGGCAGTTAGCTGCTGCATGTTTCTAAAACGGCAGCTACATGCGAACAGTTTACTGGGGGAAAAAAAAAAAAGATGGTTCCAGTGCCTGACTGAAATACTTTGTTTCCTGAGTCAGATTGGTAGAAAACCTAGCGGTATTTATGGATAAAATTTCTAACACATACGACTTGTGTGAACAGGAAATATACATCAGGGGCTGTAATTTTAGGAGAGTTGGTGAATCTAAGCTGATGTTTCTTTAAGATTCTTTAAGATTTCTTTCAATTTTCCTTATTTCCTTATTTCTGTAATGCTGAAACTTGTATTATCTTTTTTTTTTTTTTTTGGAGAGGTGATAGTGCCTGGCAGTGGCAAGCCGATAGCTTGGAAAATTGGGGTTTCTTACTTCTTTTACACGAAGGCTCCTTGGGACAGGTTGGAAAAGTCAGTTAACTCCCTTAGAAGCACTGCCTTTCCCTGTGGGAAGCCGGCAGTGGGAGAGGACAACCCCCCGTCCCGGCGGAGAGCGCTGCCGGGTTGGCGGGGGACCCCCCGCACCGCCGCCGCCTCTCTCGCTCTTGCGGCGCTTCCTCCGGTGCCTGTGTGCGCTTCCACGACCCACGTTGCGGGTTTTTGTTTTCCCTTGAGTGTTGGTTTTGGTTTGGTTTGGTTTAATCTCTGCTTTTTACGTTTTTTTACGGCGTTCTTTGCAAAACTTGGCGTGTGCGGCGCGGCTCCGGGCGGGCGGGGAGGGGTACGGACCGCACCGCCCCGCGGGAAGGGGTAGGGGGGTGCCGCTTCCTCGCCCCCACCGTTTGGGGGGTCCGGAGGGGGGGGAGGGCCTTTCGCCGCCGCATAACCCCGCGACGAAGGGCTTTTTTCCTCGCCCCTCGCCTGGGGGGGGGGGGGGGGCGAAACGCCTTTCTGTTCCCTGAGCCTACGCGGCTGAGGAGGGGTTGCGGCTTCCCTTCAGCATCCGCGTCAATGAGGAGAGCGGCTCAGCCAAACTGCAGCGGGTCGCGTTTAAATTAAGGCGAAACGGGTAAAAAAGCCTTCTCACGCCCACCGGGCTCGCCCTCTCCCTTTCACGCATCCGCACCCATGATCTCATGCTGCTGAAAGGCACGGCATAAAGACCCACGGCGGGCTGGAAGCGGGGGAGGGAGGGAGGGAGGGGAGAGGCGGGAGCGGGCGGCTCACGCACCCTGCTGTGCCCAGGTGCGGTACTGCAGGGGCCGCGCCTCCCGCCGCCGGCTCCGGGCGGCGGAGGGGGGGAGGCTTAAAGGGGGGGCTCGGGACCCACCGAGCGGGGAAATGGTTTCCCTTTTGAATTGGTTTCCCTTTGAACGCAGACCTTCGCTTTTAAACGTGACACCTCCCAATTGTGGTGCGCGGGGGTGGGGGGGGAAGGTAGAGCATCCCTTCCTGCTGGTTTCGGGGCAGGCGACGGGGGCTCCATGGGGTGGTCCATGGGGTGGTCCATGGGGGCGCTGCCGGCGCCGCTCTGCAGCTGGTATTGGGGCGGGGGGGAAGGCTCAACCCAGAAACAGGGGTTTTTCAGCCCAGAAACGTTTTTGTTTTCGGTCCAGTTTGCGGCCGCAGCCCAGGGGCGGTAGTTGAGTAGTGCTGGAAAAAAAGAAAAGAAAAAGATAACTCTTTGTTTGGCGCCGTGAATGTAATTACCGGATAATCAAAGCGGATGCTCGAATAGACGGAGGGAAACATCTGATGGGCGAAGTTTAGGCCAATTAAAAGACCCCAAATCGTTCTTTTCAGCCTGAAAGCGGTTTTTCGAGGCACTGCCCGCATCTGAAGTGTCAGAGGAGGGGAAGGGCTCCCGCCGTGCTGCTGACTCCGCGGCGCGGGTGGGTGGCGGGGTGGGGAAGAGCGGCGTGTGTGTGTGTGTGTGTGTGTGCGTGTGTCCTCCGCACCGCACCGCCCCGCACCGCACCGCCCGAGCCATGTTCATGTTCCGGCGGTGCGCGGCTCCCGCAAGGCGGAGGGGCGGCAGTGCGACCGTGTGGGAGCTGAACTCAGCCTCCCTCTTTACCACAGGCTCGTCCTCTGCATTGCATCCCAGCTTCAGCGATCTGCTCTGTGCACACTGCAGATTTGCATAGCCCTGCTCTTCGCAAGCCTGCTTATTTTAATATTTTCCTCTTTTTTTTTTTTTTTTTTTTTTTCCTTTCTTCTTCTTCCCGGCTTCTTTCATAAGGGTGCACTATTCTCCCTGAAAACCATCCTCGGGCATTACTGTCAATTCTCAGAGCATTGAGATTGCCGGAGCAGCCCGATTATTGTCTGGCGGCGTGTGTGTGTGTGCGTGTGTGTGAGTGTGCGTGTGCGCCGGGAGAGAGAGGGAGAGAGGATCCGCTGGGTGAGGGCTCACCAGTTTGGAGATGAATGGAGGGAAGAGCAGCAGTTTGATTTTCCTCTGCTTCCCCAGCGCCGGCTGATGGAGTGGCATCCCCTTTCTTCTTCCCTAGCAGAAATGTGGCGTGCTTGGCTGCCCCGTGGATTACTGAGGCTGGGGGAACGCTTGGCGCTCTCGTAGCCCTTCCACGTGTGGAGTATTGTTAATGAGCACCGGCCCCGGGAAAGCCGAAACTAGCCATTCTTTGTGAGCGCGGGGCTTTCCCCCCCCTCCTTCCACCTCTTTCGCCGAGGCTCCGAACTGCCTGGATTCTCCGCCTCTTGACTATGTCTCGGATTGTTTCGGGTAGAAGAAGACCCGGAGAAAAGGATGCCGCTGAGCCTTCCCAAAGGGAAGAGACGGCTCGCCTGGTGCGGTGAGCTGCGGCCGGCGCCGTGTGCGTGTGTGCGAGCGCTCCTCTCCCCAAAGTTCGCCTCCTTCGCCGCGGCCGCCGCTCCTCCCGAGGACGCCGTGCACCGGAGGATGGGGGGGCTCCTCAGGGGCAGCCCGGAGCCGGGACCCGCCAGCAGCGGCAGCAGCAGCACCGGGGGCCGCTTGGCCCTGCTCTGGATAGTCCCGCTTACTCTCAGCGGCCTCCTCGGGGTGGCGTGGGGCGCCTCCAGTTTGGGCGCTCACCACATCCACCATTTCCATGGCAGCAGCAAACATCATTCAGTGCCTATCGCGATCTACAGGTCACCGGCTTCCTTGCGAGGCGGACACGGTGGGTTTTGGGAGGCCGCTCGGTATCCCCCTGCAGCGGCGGTGGGGTGCGTGTGCCGTGCCGTGCCGTGCCCCGCAGAGGTCAGGCGCGGGCTGCCCCGGACACCGCGCTCGGTGGGAGGAAGAGGAGGGGGGAAGGCGGGAGAAAGGCTGCGGGGCCGGTCCCGCCGGCGGCCCCCGTCGGGCGGGGTGCGGGCCCATCCCGCCGCTCCTGGGACACCCTCCGCCCCTCCAGCCGGGCGGGGGACGCTGCTGGGGCAGCCCCCCCCTCCCGGGGCCGGCGGCGCTCCCGAGCCCCGGTGGGGTCCGGTGGGCGGCGGAGGGGAGGAGGCTGTCTCCCACACCCCTCCGCGCCCCCCCCCCCCCCC
>JAOTQQ010000023.1:9582890-9597977 GCA_026546715.1 Gallinago undulata
TGTCTCCCGCACCCCTCCGCTCCCCCTCCCCGCCCCGCTCCCCCGCAGACGGAGCCGGCTGGAAAACCCAGCCTGGAGGCTCGGCTCGGCTCGGCTGCCGGGTGGTGGGAGCGCCCCGGCAGCGGTGGCCCTCGCCCCCTCCCCGACACCCCCCTCTCCCCCCCCCCCCGCCTTGCCCCCGGCCCGGGGACACGCACCCAGCGGAGCACAGCCGTCCCCGCGGCGGGTGTCGGTGGTCCTGAGCCGCGGCGAGAGGCAGGGCAGGGCAGGGCAGGGAGCCGAGGGACCCCGGCCGGGGGCGGGGGGGGGAGCCCGAGTGTTGCTTCAATTGCCGGGGAGCAGCACGCTCCTTGCAGTTCATTACCTCGGGCCAAAGCCGGTGACGGGAAGCAAAGGTCAGCTAATTACACAGGGGGTCGGGGGAGGAGGAAGCGTTTAGGCACCGAGAAGGGGAAATAATACCCGCTGTAGCCGTCAGGAGAAGGACGGCGATAAAATCCTCTTAGGGAGCGAATAACGTTTTGCCTAAGAATTACAGTTCTCCGGTGCTTAGTTTCTGAAGTGTCGGGAAGCTGCCTCAGTGCCCTTTAAACAGCCCTGTTACAGTTTTTCTTTCTTTTTGCATGTGTACTTACGCGGATCTGTACATAAATACATGCATAATAGACATGCATATGTTCAGCGTTACCAAAAGCTGTAAAAGAAAGCGAAACACCGGACTGCGTTTTAGGGATTTAAAGCCTCCTTTGTCTCCGGGGGAGGGGAAAAAAAAAAAAAGATAAAGAAAACCCCTTGTTGGCTCCTGATTAGATTATACAGCTTCATTCTTCTTCATTTTCTCATCTTGCCTTGCTTCATTTGCACGATCATGCGATGTCATTTAGAAGCCTTGCAAAGTAAAAAACAGATCTTGTACTTAGCCTTTGCATCTCTGCTCAACGTGACCTAGTTGCAGGCACGGGGTAGTTAAGGTTTATTGGCTTTTTTTTTTTTTTTTCTTCAGTGATTACTAATGCTAGCATTAGTGGATACAATAGCATTGTTTACCTGAAAATCCCCCCTGTCTGCTAAATACCTTTTAATACACAATTGCCGGAAAACTGACAAAGTGTACAGAAATGGCTTAAGAATTTTGTTAATTTTAAAAAAAAAAAAAGAGGAAGAAAGTTAGATGCCTGGTCTGATTCCAAAAAAAAAAAAAAAAGCCTGAGAAATTCAGGCCACCACCACTTTCCTCTCTAGTGCACTGAGACAGTGCAAGATTGAGAATGCTGCATGTTCTGTACCGTATGTACCATTTAGAGGGGAGAATTAGAGCCGTGTGTGTGTGCACACATATGTATATGTTCATTATTCTTTCAGTTTTTGTCCAAATGGGAATATCGTTTAGAGGCTTGCTGTTAGTTTGAGGGATGGCTGAAAAAATGAGGGGAAGAGAAATGTGATTGTAGACATGCCAGCTACAATTCCTTGGAATGCAGTTTGAAATCATACATCTTTTGCCAATTTTGAAAAATACATTACCTTGGACCCAGTCAAAGGGTGGTGGTGTAAAAAGGCAGCTTTCTCAGGAAAAACAAGTCCTGTTAAAGAAAATGCAAGATGAAGTGGTGGAGCTGCCACTTAAGGACTTCATGGGGAAGCCCAGGAGCCTCTCCAGAAGTTAAGTAGCTGATTTTACAAAATGAAGGATGTTACATGTCATAAGAAGGCATTTCAGAGTGTTTACTTGATAACTCTGAACGTCTTTGCTTTCCTGTGTTTATCAGAAATTCTACTATCCGGCAGTGTTTTACAGCATCTAATTCCTCTTGTTTTTAGTTCTTCAGAGAGGTGTGCCCGTTTGCTTCTGTAAGCCTGACAGAAACGTTTAGGTTTGCGGCTGAGCAGGGTTGGACACGGCTCCTGTGGAGCCCACCCCTGCCCTTCTGAGCATCCGTGGGAGCGATGGGGTGGGAGGTGCTTACCCCTTCCTCAGAGCACCCTTCCCGGGGTCCCAGCTCCGGCAGCCTTAGGTGGATGAGAGGAGGAATTCCATTCTCAGGCTGGTATCCTTCACCATTAGCTCCAGTCATTTTTGCAGTTATTCTGTTCTAGTTTACCAGGGTTGTACGTAACCGTTGAACCGTTGCAGTCTTTATGATGACTTCATACCTGCTTTTTTTGTTGTTGTTACTTTGCCAGCTTGTCGTAGCATCCTACCTGTTAAAAGTCAAAAAGAGCTTTCAGGGCAGGTCAATTAGTCGATCCCCGATGACAGCGGTGCTCTCTAATGTTGTGAATCAGAAGTGTCAAAGGAAGGAGAAAGGATCCCTTTGCCCAGGCATTCAATACCTGTCACCACCGTGCTCAGACATCCACGCCCTCCTCCCCTACCCCTGGCACTGGCTCGCCCTGCCACCCCCACCTTCTCAGCAAATGCTTGGTTTTTTTCATTCTTTCACTTTTCCTCGAGCCAACACAATCCCAGCTAATAGTACAAACAAAGCCAAAAGCCCAGCATGGTTGGATTTTTTCCACTTCTCTTGAAAAACCAAACCGCGGTCTTGCTGCTGACGCTCTCGTCAGGTAATTTTGCTGGGATTTTGTTTATTGGTATGATCTCATGTGGTTTTAGCGGACAGTATTGTGCCTCCCAGAGACAGAGTTCCAACCAAGCGATTAGCTCACCCTATTAAACAAAAAGTGGTTCAGCACATAGTGTTTTAATATGCTAAAAGTAAAAATTAAACATCTTTCAGGCTTCAATGAGTGATTTTTTGACTGTCCTTTCCGACTCTCCTATAACTTCAGAAGGTGAAAGAAAGATGGCTGAAAAAATCAAAAGTTTAACCACAGGAAGGAATAACAAAATAATTCCCTGGATCATGACGTCAGCAAGATAAGGAGAAGTACAGAGGAGTAAGAGAGAGAGTGACGTTCACCAGTGCTAGTCCTGGGCTGCTCAGCACTTGCCGGTGGTCTCTGCAGCATGTGGGTTATTTGATGATTTTGATTTATGTTCTTATCTCCTTTCTCCGTTTAAGAAGGCGGCTATTGCTTTTGTTATAGCTGTGTCTCCCATGCAATCTTTTTTTTTCTTTTTTTTTTGGAGTAGATAGAGTAGCTCATACTGCAGTGCCTCTCGATTACAAAAACAGGGACTGTCCATGGCAAAGCCCGCAGCAAAGGAAAGCGATCGCAACTTTCTAAGCAACTGTAAATGAAGACAGTTTTCTTTAGGAATCCGGGAACATGATGGATCATGCGTGAAGTGAAAATTGCACGTTGAATAAGTGAAAAGTTAAAAGTGTATCCATGTGCATGGCTGTCATCATTCTCATTCATCCCTTCCTTCCTGCACACACCTCTTTGGTCCCTGCTGGGCTGGGTCTGTTATTGCTGTCCCAGTTTCTTATTCTGTTATCAAATGACATGTACAGTATGACCATTTTTTCTTGCTATTTCTTCTTTCTGTGGTTTCAGGATCTTGTTCAGGCTGTTTTCTGATAAATATAAGTTGATTCTAGGTGTTGTTTTTTTTTATCTGCCAGAAGTAGGATTCAGGAGGTGACTAATAAAATCAGAATGTTGGTATGTGCATGCACTTGGAAAGAAAAGGTAAAAATGGGGAGGGAATAGGATTGACGTGCTCACAGGCAGAACAGAAGAAGGAGCTGAGCAGTATGTGTAGGGGCTGTGCATTTGAGGACCTGTGTTAGCATGGTGCCAGAAGGGATCTGTCTTGATGAGACTTATGACCAAGATACGGGTTGATGGTTTAGGTGGAGCAGAGGTGGTCTGAAGTAGAGGGAATTAGAATATTGGGGGCAGTTATGAAGAAAGTGGTAGTTTGGGGTGGGGAAATGCTAGGGACCTTTGTGGTGGAACAGCAGAGGGATTTAAGAGTTTGAGCAGAGTGGGTGAAAAAGTGCTTCAACAGCAAAATTCCTGAGCAGGAAGAAGAGTTTGTGGAAAATAAGGGCTTTGAGGAAGAAAAGTTGACGTGTTTCGGAGGCGAGAGCTGAGGTTGATCACCAAGGTGGTGTGTTACCACAATGTGTTCACTCCTCCAGTCTTTTCTGTCCAGAATGTGACGTGGCGGGAGGAGCGTACATACTGGTCTCCCACTTCCCAGATAGGCCACCTTCTTCCATTCCCTGTTTGGCCATTGTTGCACTGGATTCATCCATGTTATGTCCGTTTGGAGACACTGCTGTAGCAGAATCACCAGCTCGGTGTTACTGGAGCACCAGGCTGGACCAGGCAGCCCTTATATTCAGTGAAGATGCCTGTTGAACTCCACAGGAGCTCTCTCCAAGTCAGAATAGCTGGACCAGAATTTTCAACAGTGCATTGAAATCATTTATACCACCTTTGTGAAAAACATGGCCAAAACAACTTTGAAAGATGTTCATGTGATGTAGAGGTAGCATTTTATCTTTGCAAGAAAACTGCAAGGAAAGACTTGCTAGTGTAGGTAAAAATAATTTTATGGCCTTTTCCTTTTTTTTTTTTCATAACTGAAATTGCTACCTCTGCATATAATAATAAAACAAATATTTCTGGGGGTTATCGTAAAGGAAATAGCATTTTTTGGTTAAAATGTGCTTATTATGTTGCAGAAAAGGGTTATATTTTGATTAAAATATCATATGTAAATGTTTCCAGATGTTCAAGCATTGTTACTCAATGTGATATTAGAAGTGAAAAAGTCTCATCTTCATGTTATGATTGCATTTTTTTACAGAGAGATCTTTTTAATGTTTTTTTTTTTCAAACCTGTTTGTATAACAGTCTTCTTTTTTTATATCCTCTTTTCATTCATGGATTTTCAAATGCTTACTAGTTCTCCTGCTCTGAGCACTTCTTACATATAACTGAGACATTTTCACATTTTAAGACTGTAAAGCGTAGCAGTTTTCTCCACGTCTTTAAATTATATAAATTTTACATCCCCTTTCAAAATTTCCAATATGCTCCATCAGTTATTATCCCCATCAGCTGCCGAAGTATTAACATCGGTTGGAATAAAATGAATAACAAAGCAATTTCAGTCAGCGTAGTGGTTAATTGGCTGTGCAGTTAGATATGCATATTAGGAAGTGTGGTTTCTATATTATTATTTCTGTCAATATGGCTTGTCAAAGAGGTGTACAGTCTTCAAGCAGCATTGTGGACAGTCTGGAGCACTGTAATCAAAAGTGGAATGTGGCTCATGGATTTCTGATAAGCATCTTTATACAAGCCCTACTGCCTTAGTACATGCACAGCTATTGATTGACTGGGGTGCCTTTACAAGAGCTAAATAAATAACAGCACTGTTGTCACTTATCAGCAATACCGCCTTTGCCTCAGCCCGTGGTGACCGTGATTTTCTGGATTTGAAGCGTGTTTTATTGTCTTTTAATAAAATACTGTTTGAAATAAGTTATCAGAAGAAATTAATTTAGCATTCAATACCGTGTATTTCCTGCTGTTTCTAATTTTCAAAGATGGCTTTTTTCTGATAGCAAGAAGTTGACTTGGCTTTAAGGGAAATTTGTTTCTGTCTCTTCATTTTAGTGCAGGGAAGAACTCTGCAGACGAAACTCAGGGGTACAACTGCAGTGCCCAGTGTGAGTAAGCGCAACCAACTCTACAGTCCAAATATTTTCTCAGCTTTCTCACACAGATGGTCATTCCCATGGTTAACCGTAGGATGATATTCTTTATAATTACATTTTCCAGGTACCATGGAGTGTACTTCACTGAACTTAATCTTCTGTCTTCTCCTTGGCTAAAGCTTGCAATAGTTCTTAACCTTTCTGAGTAATCAAGATGACATTAGTGACCTCTTCCTTGTCTTTCTCCAGTATCAGTTAATTTATCTCTTTCTTACTGAGTTTGATGTCCTCAGATCTGCCCACAGTATCTGTAGCAAATTCTTCTAAACTAACAACTTCCTTTCTAGTTTGTAAATATGGTGTAGGCAGAGCCGATAGATCTTGCTGTGATAATAAGTTGACTTGTGAATATAGCTGTGATTATAAGTAGAATGGAACAGTCTGATTTGATGAGAGTAAGTGTATTATAAATATGTTATTCTATAAAGTTAAAAGTAACAAACATATAGAAGAGAAGCTGTGTACTTACCATCACTTAGACTTTTTCCTTTCCCAATAACAACATGGATTCCTGGAAGTAATTTTCAGGCCGTCTTTCTCATACCTTTATATACACTTGTGCCCAAGCATGTGCATGCACAAACATACCTATCACAGATGTTTCCTCATCATGAGAAAATCAGCTGTGATGTTAAGTTGAAAAAGAGAGCATTTCTCTAGGAGATGAAAATATTAAAAAGCGTTCAGTGGCAATATTCATTAACCAGAGATGTAATTGGTCAGAACAATATAATCAATTATTGTCTTCCCCCTTAGTTGACAGAAAAAATGAGCCAGTGAAATAACGTGGGAAAGGAGTAGTGCTACTGGATGTCACTCCGTAGAGCTGGGATAAGGTGGTGGGGAGGACTCCATGCTTAGATGCAGTCACCATCTCTGGCTCATGGTTAGTGAATCACCACAGAAAACTGTAGTAGTTGATCCCGAATTTCTGTGAGCACTAAACTGGCCAAATCCATCAAAATAACTCTGACTAAGGCTGTGACTGGCTCAAGAGTCAAAGAGCTTCACCGTTTCTGGGGCTTGGTTGATAAGGAAAGTGTACACATACAACAGACATATGGTATCCGTGACCCCAAGTCTCAGAAGGCAAGATGGGGTTGAAGCTGGGTTTCCCTGAAGGGCTGGGGAATTTGCATAGTCTACATATTTGAGCAGCACAATGATGAGCGTTCCTTTTAAATACAAAGATAGGTCTTTCCTGGAGAGTTTGCTGCTGAAGCACGGAGAGAGACGGAGGGCTCAGCAAGAAAAGATGAGCTGAGATCATTCTGCTGTTCTCGGCCCTTAGCGGGGGATGCGCTCAGACACCTACTCAGAAATGACAGAAGTGTTAACTCTTTCTTTAGCTCTTTTTTTTTTTCTTTTTTTTTACTGCAGCTGTATCTGCAAAGAAACGCCAACATGCTTCTAAAGCAAGTTGACTGCTTTCCAAATATGTTCTTTTATCCCTGCATATCTGCAACTGACTTAGGGCTTCTCTAATTTACTTCACTAATTCAGCTCATCTGCAATTGTAAAATAAAGAAGAGCAGAGAATGACTAGACTTGGATAAACTTCAAAAAATGGTGAGAAACTTTCTCTACCTTGAAAAGGAGTCGGCTGTAACTTTAATCCATGCTTGCGTTGCTGAATTGCTGGAGTTGGTTGGCTTTCTCAGTGACAGCATCTCTAGAGTCCTGGGAAGTAGGTGGAAAGGAGATGGGAGAAAAATGGCCATCGGCTTGACTCCTCTTCAGTGGAGATCAGGAGACGTGAAGGAACCGAGGGCTAAAGAAGACACTGTTTCTGCTGGTTGGCCTGGGCCTGATTTGCTGTTATTGAGGTCAAGCACAAAATTTCCACTGCGTGACCTGATCTGTTATGCCTCTGTCAGATCTGATGTCCCTCATGCACATGGTGCTTCTGGTGTGACCTCCCTCCACCAAAACAATGCTTTTTAAGCTGTGCATGAGTTATTGCAAATAACAATGGAAATGCATGTATTTTTAAAATAGATTTGATGCAGTTAGTGGATGTGTTCACTGTATTTCACATGACAAGTATTATGAGGGAGCTTTCAGCAAAAATAATGAATTGCCATATTTATGGAAAACATATGAGCATGAATTGAATCATGCTGTTATTTTGGGTTTGGATATTCTGTGCCCACAGAGAGGGGTTTAGGAGTTGTGACAAAACAACAGATGTGAGATTAGCCCCTTTGGCTGTGTCTAAATGGATGCGTCTTAAAGTGGTGGTGTCCCAGTTGGTCAGAACATGCCGTGGCTTCCATCCAAGCCCCATCCTTCCACCCCTGCTCTTCTCGCGCTGGTTTGTGTTTGCAGTTTGCCTTGCTGTGGGTTTTAAATTTGCCTGGGGCATGCACCCCCAGCCCTGGCATTCAGAGCAGCTCTCAAATTCTAAAAAAAAAACCCCAGAAACGCTGTGAATGTCCATCTTTCTAAATAATTTTTACATCAAGCGAAGTCAAATAGAACATTATATGGGCAAGGGAAGGTTGGGGAGAAGTCTACCATTATTTTATTGCTTGGAAGCTCTACTTCAGTTACAGGAGTATGACTGCTTACTTTACGTTCTACCAATTAGTAGACTTTCTTTTTTCAAGTGGTTAAGAAATGTGCAACATGCTTTTGTTAGAAATTGTCATCTAGAGTGTGTTACGTGTGAGGGCATGTAGGCCAAATGCTCGCTTCAGCTGTGCTGTCTTCTAATAGAAAACCAGTCATTCTCCAAGATTGAGGCCAGAACATTTTTTTGTAATGGTAATTTTAAACTTTTGTAGAAATCTTCTTACATTAGCTCATAAAGTTTGCTTTTCATCACTCAGCGCAATTTGACAGCTTTAGCTGTTGTCTGACATGAATGTAGTAAAATCCACTGTATGGCATTTAGAGGGAGAAGTTGGTGAAGAAAGAATAGTAACAACATTATTTTGCAGCAGCAACAACAAAAACAAACATCTCAAAGCGAGATTTCCCTGTGCAAGATGTTGCAAACCCGTGGTTTGCAGAGAAGAGGAGTTGGTGGTCTGCTGGGAAGGACAGTGGCCTGCAAATCCCTGAGTAAGGGCCTTGGATTCCAGTTTGTAGCTTGCAGTGATTTCGTGGCTTGTATGATTATCTAAATGAAAATGCAATTTGTACGTAAGTGTGCAGGAGATTAGTTTCAAAGAGCCTGAGGTCAGCAAAGGTGAATAATTAAATGGGGAAAAATGCGATACATCTGCTAGGTATCTATGGAGGCCATTATTTTAGGTACGGCAGTTATTAACACTGATATAAATTACAAGTGACTCAACTGAAGACTCCTTGGATCCTATCTGTTTGTTGTACTTGGAGGATAACATTTGCCTGTCAGGGGGCTTATGCCTTGGGCTTTGGGAAGGTGAGTTTCAGTGCAATGTGTGTGTCTCACACAGCTTTTGCCGACACTTGGACTAGGGAAAAATGCCACTGTTTGAGTTCAAGGTCACTGCTGGAGACGTGGAAAGGCTCATCCTAAGCTGGTCATAGCAAGTGTGGTGCGAGGAAATAAATATGTCAGGATTTTGCAAAACTTTTCTCTTTGTTTCAAGTCATTTATGTGATCTCTGCTGGCTATTTGATAAACATGCTCCTTTTTTTTTTTTTTTTTCCTATTTCCAAATGTAATTATTTGAATGGGAAGAAACATTAAAAAAAATAATTATATGCAATCTAGGAGTAAATTTGTTTCTGCAAATAGTGTGCGGTGGTACTTTTGTCTTCGGTAGGGTCAGTTAATGGCCAAAGTATAGTTTGGAAAAAGGGAAAACTGGGGGTAGAAAAGGAGCAGCTATTCTTGCTAGATGATACTTAGAATAAATAGGTTCAAGATTGCTAAAAACTCCCGTTTCTAACTGCCATGTCGAAAAGGGGCATACATTTTTTTTTAATTTTTTTTTTTTATTGGTTGGACTAGATGATCTTAAAAGGTCCCTTCCAACCTAGGTGATTCTGTGATTGTGTGATATGTTAACCTGGCCTGTATGAGCCGAGGTCCCTCGGTGGTGCCCCAGCCTGTCGGGAAGGGTTATTCCCGTTTGACGGGGAGGAGCCGCGGTGTGGTAAATCAGCTTCCCGCTTGTGTCCCCTCTTGAATGACTCAAAGGAACCACGCAGTGGTCACATGGGCCACCCGAACGTCCCCTCTGTGCCTCTTGTGCGCTTGCCCGGGACATGAGAGGGACCTGGGGCACGGCCAGAGTGTGTAACACTGTTGTGGATTGACATGGCTTGAAGCAGGCTCCGTGCTGCTTTAGCGTATGCCGTGCCTCAGTCACCCCTCCAGAAGCACTTCATTGGGTAGTGCTTTTCCCACAGCCGCGTGTCAGGCAAAAAAAAACAAAAAGAAAAAAAAAAAAAAAACTAAGCACCGCAGAGGTTAAGGATTATTCGGTCCAGCCTTTGCTTGTGCTTTGTAATGAAGAGCCCTCCAGTTTATTTCAGGAGTACAGAGCTTTACCTAGCTAAATGCGACAAGCAGCTAACTGTACGACACACAGCAACCTGTGAAATGGGAAAAGGAATTTAACAAAGACTCGCTGAGTATTGTTGTTTTATTCTGTCCTGTTGTGCTAATGCTAAGACCCAGGACAATTAAAATAACGTACTAGTTACAGAATGAATACCATTCTTCCTTCCTTCCTTCTGTGTGTAGGTCGTACTGTGGGGTTAATAGAACTGAGTTGGGGGGGGGGGGGGGAGCAAAGAAAAGGGTGTAACATAGTAATGGTGGAAGGGAAGAAGAAAAGGAAAATGGGTTGATTAGGCAGAGCATACCTCTGTTTAAGAAAAACGAAAAACAGAAATATCTTCTCCTTGTGAAAATTTTTGATTTTTTTTTAACCGGGAATATTTTCCCAGTTAATTGGTTTGATTTTTATAGAGCTCTTGTAATTATTTTAGATGTAGAAAGGGCATAAAATACTGATCTTTATGTATGCCAGTACACCAAGCTTAGAGTTCTCTGCCTTCACAGATGAGACTTGCCTGTCTTTCGGTATAAATCTTTCCAAACTCCCTGTCATTTTTGGGGCCATATGGGGGGCAGCTCCCTTAAATATTGTTCTCTGGCTTGTCTTGTGATTCCAGTTGCTCATGGTATCTGATGTCTATTAAGTGAGAAGGGCAGTCATAATGCATTGAATCTAGATTTGAACTGGTGGTTTCACATCGTGTCATTTTATTTTACAGATACTGTTTGCCATTTAAATGTTCCCTCTCCATGTAATTGCTCTGGATGTTTGAATGTTGGCATCAGCAGGCGAGTTATTTTCTCTCCGTTCTGGAAGTGAATGTGAATGGGGTGAGGATGTTCGGTGAAGACACATCTAGCTTTGTTTGAAAGGATTATTTGCTTTCATATCTTACTTTAGGACCGTTGGGGTAATTAGCAGTTCGTCAGAATGCTTTCACAGGCCATTATTTGTGAGAAAAACTGGGACGAGGCTTTTTAGTTAGCCTGTGTGATTTCCCACCTGTAATGCCAATAGATGTGAAGAGTCAACAGTCACAGAGGGAAGGTCAGCATTAACTTTCTTTCACAATTTCATGGGTTGTTTTTTTTGTTGTTTGAGTAATAAGTTATGTCGTGTGTCTTTTTTTCCTTATTGTAGCGGATGTTACAATTTTTAATATGATATGTTTGTATTATGGTAGTGTCTAGAAATTTCAGTCAGAGGTTGTGAGCCCATTGCGCTAAGCAGATGGATTGAATAGAAAAAGACAAGAAAGTTGAGGAAATAATCACTCTCTGCTGCTGACAGTACTCTCCAGGGTACTCTCAGTACGTTTCAAAATAGCTCGAGCAGTGTAAAATTAATAAGCTGTTCCTCATGTACTGAAATCCTCTTTCATATTGCATTGGCATGAGGAATCTCTGTAGAGAGGAGGGGCTGCAAATAAGATTTGCCAGAGGATGGGGTTGAAGATTCTGCCTCAATGCCCATGTTTTACTTTGAGTCCAAGGGATGAGTGCTCTCCAACAGCATGCATGAAAGGGGTCTGTGTGGAATTTGTTCACTGCAACGTCTCTCAGTCCCTCAGAGCAAGGTTTATTGGGCATAACATTTGAATCAGTGTCCTTTTGTTTCTTTAGCATCTTTATAATTTTCTTCACTGATAGCAGAAAGACATGGGAAATCAGGGAGCATTACTCTTACCCGATAGAAACTTATTGAGATATTTTAGTAGCTTTTTGAGTTACTAGGTCAATTTGTATTCCCTTCTTGTCCCAAACCTCATGGGATTGTTTACCTGCCGTGCAAGCCAATAACACACAAAATTGAGGTATTAGCTATTTATTAGCAGTTCTGCACAGAAATGGGTGCTAGGGGATATTTCTGCAAAGATAGCACACTCGACATGGGAATAGTCATTCATTTATACGTTGTAAATTAACATAATTAACCTATTAATCATTTATCAACTTTTTACTGGTGCTCATAATTCATTATCTTGAGGCTGATTGGTGTGAAATGTCCTTGTCTTCATTTAGAAGTACAGTGTTTCTTAATTTTACTGTGCAGGCTCAGTGGGTGAGGGTCTCCTAGCAGAGGTGGGTTTCCTAGAGGAGGGAGTTTCATAGTAAGTTCACCTACAGGGCACATTTCATGAGATATAGCCAAGTTTCTGGGGCAATCAGCCCACTAAAAGTTTCTCCTTACCTGGTCTTAGGTCCATTTGTTCTTTCTATCCCATTGTTTTGTCAAGAACTGTTTACCCAAGTGATTCAGAGTTAAAATCATAGGGGTTTCAACATCACTCTGATAGGGAAGCATGTTCGCTTGGACTCCAGATTTGCAGTGTGACTTAAAGGTTTTCATTTTGTTGTGGCATTTTAAAAAATGTTATTTTTTTCATACAGTGTATGTCCAGTGCGTATATGCAGTAGAAAAACTAAAAATAAAGATGTAGCACTGAATTGTAATTAGAAGGGAAAAAATCATTACCTGTCAGGGAAAACTCTGAAATAATAAATACCACTGGCACATTTTACAGCTATCATAAATATTTATTTAGCACATGTCCATAGGCTAAATTTATTACATCATTTTCACTTAAATGTGTTTATGAAACGATCCTTCTGCACACACACACATTTTATCAAATTTTAGATTCCTTGATTAATGGCACAGACCTTCTTCACCATGTGGCACAGTCTGTCGTGCCTCTAATCCAATTTTGAAATAAAGGTATTCTTAGATCTTCTTATAATAAAGCTATTCTTCTTGCTACAGTTATACCTCTTTTCCCTATTTTCTTGTAGAATGGATTAAGATTTAATAGTGATGTATTCCCTAATAAACACAGCTGGAGGACGGCTTCTTCCATTATCTTAGCTATACCTTTGCTATGTCTCCATCAGGACCCATTAGATATTCTTGGACAGTCACTTAGCAATATATAAAATGTTTCTTGTCTTTGATTTCAGCAGAGACATCAATCCAAATGTTCTGGGCTACGTTGCTTAATTGTCAAGGAGTTAAATATGCGCGATGAAGTTACAGTAGTTAAACTGTACTGGTGTACATCCAGTGTTTATAGATAACCCTTTCAAAGAAGTCTGCACATACTGGCATGTCCAGCCATTCCATCTTAATTCTAAACACAGTCTGTGTGTTTTCTCTTGCAGTCAGTCACCCAAAGACCCTATAGAACATTTACCTCGCAGTCTTGCCATTTTAATTATCTGATAGAGTGTATTAAATTCTGGTAAAGATAGAACTGATTACAATTACTCTATAAGTTCATGTCTTACTAGTAGTTTTCTAGGGAATGGAAACCAAGTTTGTAGCAGATCTGAAAGGAGAGGACTCTCTGGTTCCCTGCTTTTCCTGTACATTTCAGAGTTGGGTCTTTGGGTAGTGTCGTCCCTGGTGCTCAGTGTTGCTGATTCAGTGTCTTGTATCTCAGTCAGTGACCTCGTTTTAGTTCCAATTTGAATATACACAAACTATTGCAGATTCACTAATAGTTTATTCATGGAGTTAAAATGGTTTCTCTGCCATGGTGTATTTATCACAAGAGTAAAACAATGCAGGTGAATACGTTGTATAAACGCAGGCACTGTCCAACTAACTTGGATCACCAGCTTCTGAAAATCTAGGTCCTATGCTAATGTCACAGAAGGCATGGACAGTCCTGTTTGACTTAAGAAAGTCAACTGCAACTAAGCTGCTGCTTAATTTATGTTCTTGTGAATCACAGTCTTTAGTGACTAAAAATTGTATGTGGTAAACACTGTTGCCAAGATAGCCAAATGAATTATCCATGAAGTGAAAGGTACACATCCTGAAATTTTATTCAGGTATTTTAGCAATTTAAAAGATGGCATTTTATATGCTGGGCATTTCTTAAACATTCCATTAAATTGAGAACTCCTATATAAATGCTAATTTAATTAAAATGTCTTTACATCTTAAATATAAATGAAAAAAACAGGCTTGAAGCCTTGCTGAAAGTTTGCATGGACGTCTACTTATGCATAATTTTTCTTATCTTCTGCAGCATTGTCTTTTTTTTTTTTCTTCTTTACATGAACAATACACAAAAACATTTCTTGTCTTTTTTCTTTTAAGATTTCTTATAACAGAATATTTTTGACAGGCCACTTTTGCTTTCAGAATTAAAATTTCCCCCACAAATGGTTAGTAAGAATAACAAAACACTGTGTTTTAACTTGGTAGGCATGATGATGATACCAGCTGGCATTTAGCTGTCCCATATACTAGTTCATGCATGTGAAACAAAATGATGATACTTACAATTTTTGGTCATTTACCTAGATCCTATCAGGGAAAATTACTTTAAATGGAAAATAGTTATAAATTGATTATTTTTTTCTTTTACCAGAAGTTCTTTATTTAGGGAAGAGAGTAATGCTTCAGAGTCTGCAGGAGAGGCTGTAATTCTTTATCCACAGTATTGTCTGGACATGACAGAAACCTGTTTCTTCACCAATGGTATCAGCCCTTTGCTAAGAGAGCCATGTGGTTGTGTGATAAACCTTCAGTTGTCTTCAACTATCCTTTTTCCAACCTGTTCTGGATTCCAAATTATGGCCCTTTGAAGTGAGATGGTTTTCAGTCATGCACATGCACACTTACATACACCTGTGTACATTTTCATGTAAGGAAACGCATTGCAATTATTAAGACAATGCTGTTACTGTGCCTTCTGCCTCTTGAATGTTAAAAGGTAAAAAATAAGATGACTGATGTAGCTATTCCAATTAAATGTTTAATGAGGCATGTTCTGATTTCAGACATCCTACACAATCAGACTATATTTACATGTGTTTAGAATCATGGAATTATAGAATGGTTCGGGTTAGAAGGGCTATTAAAGATCATTGAGTTCCAACCCCCCTGCCCTGGGCAGGGACACCTCCCACCAGACCAGGTTGCTCCAAGCCCCA
>JAOTQQ010000023.1:9604433-9649573 GCA_026546715.1 Gallinago undulata
ATGGGGCTTGGAGCAACCTGGTCTGGTGGGAGGTGTCCCTGCCCAGGGCAGGGGGGTTGGAACTCCATGATCTTTAAAGGTCCCTTCCAACCCGAACCATTCCATGATTCTGTGATTCTGTGACTGTGCTGTAATGGAGACTGAATTTTATTTTTGACTGAAATCCGTCAAAGGAGATGAAAGATTTCTGCAGGAGCAGGGACAAGACACGCAATCCTGGGAAGCTGGAGCTCCTACTCCAGCAGGCTGAAGGGCCTCTGAGCACCTATATTCTTTCCAGGTGCAAGGATTAGAGATTTCAATTAACAGAAGCCTGCTGGCCCTATTATTCCACCACAGTGTAAGATTAGCTGCTATTGAGGAGTCTCATTCCAGGATTTTCTGCATATAAAGTATGTTTAAATATTTCAGCAAACTCTTTGTATAGTATTGCTCACAATCTATTGTATCCTCTGCAGTTCTCTCACTGCCCCCCTCAAGAGCAAAGGGGGCCAAATGGAAGTCTGCCATAAATAGGAAGGGAGCATGTTGTTGTAACTTTCATATTATTTTTTTTTTTTTTACTCACTAGCACCTAAAGCCCCTGTTTCTGTAGTTCTGGTGTATTGGCTTTTCTCTAGAAGGCAGAACAGTTTATTTCTGTATACTTTAGGGAAAAAAACCCCAAACAACAAGCGGACTTTTTGTGCCATTAAATCAGGAGTAAAACTGGAGGTGAGTGTGGAGCTGCTGTATATCATTAAATCTGTTGCAGAGTTTGCTAATGAGAAATATGATACAGTAATATTTTATGAAGTCATTGTTTGCTCAGAGTAGGGTACTCATTTTGCATTTTGAACAGGTGCTACTCAGGAATGTATAGGCATTTCCACATGAATTTGTTTTCCTGAAGGTACGATAGTTTGGGGTTTTTTTTTAATGGCATGTTTTTATTATGTCTATCACTTTTTTTTTTTGTGGTTTTATTTATTATTTTTCTCATGCTGCTTAACAATGTTAATATTTAGAATAAACAACTTTATTTGTATAGTGGACTTGTAATTAAATATAATCAAACCATTGTCTGTCTTGACTAACTTAAACTGCATACAAAATAGGAATGAAAGACAACTATTCAGAGTGTTACCACTCAAGGAATTTTATAACTCAAGCTATTTGGAGTGTTATTTGCTCAAAATATATATTCATAGGAAAAGAAAAGTAAGTTTCTAACAAACCCAAAATAGTCCCCAGTTTGCGACAAAGTACTAGGCAGACATATCAGCCAAAACAAGTGAAAAATCTGCCCACTCTGTCTGGTTTATACGCATCAGGTTGAAATAAGCATGTAGGTATATATAGAAAGTGAATGGAGAATAAGAGACCTAAACCTATTCTTTGATTTTATTCTAGTTATCCTTCTTTAAAATAAAAAAGAAAACATTCCCTAAAAATCCAGTGGAGAACGCGCAGTTTTCCCAATCTCTCGATGGATCCGTTTGATCATGTAAAATTAAAAGACTTTTCTACAGTTTTCTATTCACTGATGTGATAACTTGAAAGCTCCCCCTCTCCCCTTTCTACTCCTAGTGGTTCGTTAGAGGAGAACAGCGATGGTCTGTGGGGAAGTCAGTGCCATTAACCATAGCTGGTCAGTTATTCCCAAGGAAAATGGTTGTGTCGGTTCTTGTTAGGTTTTTAGGTTCTCGTTTCTTTCACAAAGCCTGGCTGGGGAAACATCTTCAGTTTTCTTGGCACGTTTTAAATGCTTTCAGTGCCAGCCAGGTCCTGTTGCTGTTCTGTAGGTGTGATGGGTGTACGCTGTGTGTTACGTATCTGCTTTGTAGGCTCATCGCTGCAGTCGCAGGAAGGATGCTCTGTGTTAACGGGATCATTTACAGGTGTGTTTTTAGCTTTGCCTTCCAAGTGGAGATGGTGGTGTGCTTTTCCACTGCTGCCGAGTTAGGCAGTGGGACGGGTTGTTTTCCTTTCCTAATGTAGGCAGAGTAAATTGATATATGGATTTAATTACCTGCACTCAGAGTCTGTTATGATGGATTCCTTAAAATGAGGTGATATAAACAATTATACAGAATTAGGCCTTTCGAAGACAAGACAAGGTCTAGAAAGAGATTTTCTTCTGAAATGTATCTTTTGTCATACCTGTCTTGTCAGGGAAATTATACAGGTGTAAAGTAAATGCAGGTGAGCTCTTAAGTAGACTTGGATTATCCCAATTTGTCTGCTAAACGCTGTGCTTTTTAGGAATATGTTTGAAATTGAATACACTCATACTCTGGGCAAAGTAAAGTGAGTAGCAAAGCACAGTGGGAGTTCATTGTGACAAAAGGGGCTTCCCAGAGCTTTGCTTTTCTTCTCCCTCTACCTCCTCCTGCAGAAAGAAACTAAAGGTGAAAGTAAGAAAAAAAAAGCTTGTGAAGCAAACTGCAAACTGTGTTTGTGTGTTGGGCTTGTTGCAGAAATATCCTTGGGTTCAGGCTGCCGTTGCTGCTGGTTCTTTGACACTTGCATCTTGCAGATCTGTCATAAATGGAGATCCACCCACAGTAGCACACAGGATTGGGTTTTGCCCCTCAGAAGAATAATTCTTCTCAAATCCAGTAACCAAGAAATTCCACACTGGCAGCTTCCTGCATTAAAGGGCTTTTCTACAGTGTGAAGGTGACAGTCTGAGGGTGTACTAATATTTGGTGCTGATTCCCTGTGTGATTTGAAGAGGCAAATTCTGTCCTCATTTACTTTGTCCTTATTAGTGGCTGAATTCCAAACCATAGAAATATCCCTCAAGTAGCTTCATAAAAGATTGGAGATAACCTGAGGCAGCTGATTTATTGTTCTCTGTTCTCAGGCCAGAGAGGAGCTACCGTAAAGAGAGACCTCATATATATTCAGATCTGGGGGAAAACTGGAGTTACATGTTTTGTGGATTTTAATGCACGTAGCAATGTCTTTAAAAAGCTGACTGTGAAACATGTTTAAAACTTTACACCACAGCAGCAAAACTGATGTTCAAGAGGCTGTAGTTCTTGCAATTTCCTTTTAAGTGGGAGAAGCATCGCTACTGAGTTTAATTGCTCTGATTTGTGGCTCATGGACCTTCCAGTCACACTTTCCTTTCAAGTAAACTTTCTTGTTTCCTTTTTTTCTTTTTTTTTTTTTAATTGGATCTTTCACGCTTTCCCTTTGAGTCTGATGCTGTGAGGTGATGGGTTTCTTTTTGGGAAGAGTTAGATGCTTTTAACTCCTATAGACTTTCCTGGATGTTGGATACATTCAGCACATCACAGGAGAGTGTCCCTTAAAGTTCCCTTTGATTCTGCAGAGTGAAGAAGGGACAGCAATGATGGTGAGTGTGTTATGCCAGGCTAAATAGGCACCTATCTGTAAAAGCACAGTTTTATAAACCAAGAGATTACTCACACTAGTAACAACATCTTGTGGGCAAACCTGTAGTTTACATTGTAATCCCTGTAATCTTTCCTAAGTTTTACAAACAACTCTCTCCCTGGCCAGCTCAGCTGATAATACTGTTTCTTCCTAATACATCCTTGCAATACGCAGCCAAAAAATGTCACACAAAGTAAATGGCTTTACTCTGTAGCTTGCTTCGTGCATTATTTTCAGTTTTCCCAGGAGACATTCTTAGACTTCAAAGCGTACAATACTTAGATGGTATTTCAGCTCTTATTTTCGTTAGCCATCCTTTTTTTTTTTTCCTTTGCGCTAAAGAATCCATGCCAGTAATTGGGCCAGCAATTTCTTGTCACATCATGCGAAGTAATGTATTTCTCACCTGGTACTCAATGGCTTCCTCAGTTGTTTATTACACTTTGGGCAAACTTAGCAATTAAGGGCAACATGAATTTTTGATTAAGAAAAAAAAGTGGAGGACGGGATATTAATTTTCAAGCAGTCTATTGGGTAAATTTAAATTTCCCATTATCTCATCAAAATGCCAGTACTTTATATGCACGCAGAAAATTTCATCCTGCTCTTTGTAAATTTGAAACAGCCAAGAGAAAGGCTGGTCCTTCCTTTATTGGAGTGAATATGGGAAACATTCAGTCCCTGTTAGAAATGATACTGTTCAATCGTCTTGCAAAGCTGCCTTCTACTTTTTCATTTAAAAATTAATTTCTAATGGCCTCTCAGTGTGGTAAGTACTAACAATAACTGGTTTGCTCAGGAAACACCATTGCCATTTGAGATTCATAATTCTGAATGGAATTGTTTTCCTTTTTAAAAATTAATGAATTTAACAAGGATTAACTGATTGTGAAATGTACTGATTTGTTTCCTTCCTGTCTGCACATTCCAAGTGAGTCGATTCTATTGGAAATCAATATTAGTGGTGTACCTGCGTGGCTCTACCCATAATTTCTGTCTCTTACATGTATGTAGACATATGGACAGAAATGCTTTATCTTCCTGACGTAAGTTTGTCTGCAATGTCACTCAGCTTTTTATGTGGCAGAAGTATCTTTGTTGTGTTTATCTGCATCCTGCAGAATTAATTGTTTTGAAATCTTTTTTTTAATATTTTTTTTAGCTTCTCTTCATTCTTACTTTTAGCACCTGAATAGTTTAGTTTTATTCCGAGTATTTTCCCCGGGTAATACTATGCGTTCCTAATGCCGATCTGAAAATTCTTTATGATCTTTTTGTATTCAGAAGTACTTATGTGCTCATTAACATGAGAGAACTGAACAAGTGGGAGGGACAAAAGAAAAGGAGGGACATAATTTACATTAAATGGAACAGAAATTGTTGGAATGACTAATTAGTCAAAAAAACCCAACCAAATATATTTTCTGTCAGTGTAATATTTTGCTCACATCAAGATAAAGTGTTTCATATTCAGTTTGACTTTTTGCCTAAACCTTCCCAACTCTTGCAACCCAACAAAATAATCTTTTTTTTTTTTTTTTCTGATTGACACTACTCATTGATTTGACTCAAATTTCTAAACTGTGCAGCCCCAAGCCTGCAAATTTTCTTTCATGTGATGTGAATTCACTGTTAGTTAAAATTATTGCCAGCACACCTCACTGTTGGCTTCCGATAGCATAATACTTTTTCTGGAACTTGGACTTAATACTGCATTTCTTGGAGAGACAGAGAAATGGAATACAAAGAAACTTGATTATTTCCCTAAATTCTAGGCTGAAACAAAAGCTAACATTAAAACTGTAGCAAAATGAAACAGAGTCCTTGCCAAGCACCCTTAGTCATTAAAAAATTCCTCATTTCCCTGCACAACACTGTACTTAGTTCATAAGAGGTTTTGTGAGAACCTAAGTAGCATAGTTGGCTTCGTGCTGTTATACCCAACATGTGAAAAAGAAGCAATAGATGTTATTTTTTTGAAGCTGAATAAGTAATTGGTAGGGTTTGAGATGTGGCTATTGTATGTTCAGGCATAGCAGAGGAAAAAAAAAAGGTAATAGAGACATAATGATATGCATACTTATTTTCACAAACATTATCGATGCTACATGCCTTATAAATTTTTGGGTACAAATTTTATGTTCAATGTCTTCTTTAAAATAAAATATTCCTTCTACCTGTTAAGGCTGATCTGGCTGACAATATGTGATGTCAACAAGACCATCTGAAAGAGAGCCTGACATTATAGCTGGACCTTTTCAAATAGTTCTCCTATCTCCGTTTGTATCGTAGTCTCAAAATTTTGATTTCTTGTGATCTGTCAGGACAGGAATAAATGGTCTAAATTATTGGAGAGGACAGTACTTTAAGTCTTCTGGATTTACATAAAATATGCTTAGAGTTCACCCTAAATCCTTTGTGAGGCGATGACCACAATTCAGTCAGTGAATGTCGTAGTGGGTGCATGCTGCATCCATGTTCTATATCAAGAAACTTGGTTTCTTGTCCAAATTGGAGTTGTTCAATTACGCCTATTCCCTTACTTTGGAATCATCTGTTTTTATGAAAACCAAGTGGCAGAAACAATGAAGGCACGAAGCACTATGAGTTATCTAATAAATACAATATTCTAAAATCTCATATTAAGACACATACATCAAGTGAAAGGACTCCCAACTTCCATCCTTGCCCTCCACGCGGAATTTAATCCTGCAGGAAGAGATGAGGCTCGATCATATGCTGGCAGTGTGTGCAATTCCACATTCAACAGTTTTAGACCAAATGTTGGAAGAAAAGGTACAAGATGGCTGGTTTTGGTGGTGTTTTGCCATTCTACCAGCTGGGAGATTCCCTGACATGCTGTTAAAAGTGTTTGTAAGCAGTGAGTGTGCCGTTGGCCTTAACAACAAACACCTGTAACGAGTTTAAATAAGCATGTGAGTGCCGAGGTCACGACCGTGGAGTTGTCTTTGATTGCTTACATTGTGCTTTTGATGAGTTGTCATCATATCCTATTGATCTTTCTCTGTCCCTACTTTAAGACTTAAAAGCCAGGAGGAAGGCAGCATAGACATCTTCTAAAGATGTAAGAAGATATTGTGGCCCCTTAATTTAGGGTAAAGACAGGCAGGTAAAGAAATGGAATAGAACTTCAAATGGTGTAGTAGAAGGAAGCTGCAGTGGTAGACACTTCAGGGATCTCAGCATATTATTAAAAAAGGCTGAATTTGAATTAAAGTACTTTCTGCATAGTTGAAAATGTTGGGCTTCGAATCCCGAGTTAAATTTTGTCTTCATTCATATAGCTTCAGCTTCTAGCTAATACAGGTCTCAGATGGGTATGTGCAAAAGGCAAATGTGCATTTCCCTCAGGTATAGAAACAGAGGTAAGAGCTGTCATTTATTTTTATTTTTGTACAGCATCCAGCAAAAGAAAATTGCATTAAGGTGCTGTAAGAATAGGATTCTTAATAATAAAATTTAAAAATAAAAATGTGAACGGAAATCAGTCCTTTTCCCAATTTTTCCAACTACTTTCTTAAACTTGTCTGGTTCAGTTACGTATGGTTCAGTGCTGATTTTGCAATTGCTATAGAGCTACAAACCACAAGATTATGCAAAATCGAAGACTTTTTTGTACTGTTTCCATTGCCGATGCTGCATATCCACAGAAGAGCAAAATACTGCAGCTCATAGTGATGATCTTGTTGTTTCAGGGCAATATGCATTTCTGGAGAACTGAAAGAAATATTACATGAAAATTTAATGGGTCCTTCCAAGTAGGATCATGTTAGCTTCTGTTACTTTCCCAGAATTTATTTTTTCATTCCTTTTAGCATATAGTTCTGGAACGTTATCGTTGTTGTACTGTTCTTTGTCATTTATATCCCCATGTCCTGGAGAGCCTTAGATGGTTTGTGTGTCTGCAAACTTGGTATGACCCCGAGACTAGCACAGCCTTTCTGGTCTTTTAGAAAAAAAATAATATTGCAACCCATGTCACTTGTAGAAGACAAGTCTAAGATGGCATCAAGTGTTGGTGGTGAGTATTGTTCCTTTAGCTAATGCTTTGCAGTAGTTTCTCTTTGTGCATACTTTATTAGAAAATAAGCTGGATGAGCATCTGGCTTTTTCCTGTGTCTGAAGGTTTGTAGAGTAGCTGAGGTTGGAAGGGACCTCTGAAGATTATCCAGTCCAACCCTTGTTCCCAAAACGTACCTTTTAATTCGTCAAATATGCAGCATTTTTATATATACCTTCCACCGGGATTTGTGGGAGTAAATTGAACAAAAGCCCAAATATTGTTATTTTTCTGATGTTGTTTATGTTTGTTTAGAACTTTGAATTCTTTCCCATTTTATTTAAATCATTAACGTAGCTGTATTTGACATGTTACATATGCATCGGACAAGAAAATAAGAAAGCATTGGGGAAAAAAATGTTTTATTAGAAATGACGAAATAGACTCTTGTAAGGAGATTTAGGAGGTATTTTAAAAATTCTGAAATGACATTTGAAATTCTTGGAGCAAGGGAGAATCACCATAGAGAAGATCAGGCTTTATCACGACTATCACACTTTCCATCGATTTGGTTTGTCAGTCTTTCAGGTGATGCCTGCTTTGTTTTTCCCCTGGCATAACGATGTGGTGGCTGTTGATGGAGGTCTCTGCTGCGGACATATTACTATTGATAGCAAGTGAGGAAATGCAAGCACTGGAGGTAGAATCTCAGGGTTCTTTCTATAACTCTTGTTAACTTCATTTCCTGATTTTGCTGTAGACAAAGTAAAGACCAGGAGCTGAGGTCCCATGCTTGTTGAATCACTTGTAGAATGCACTGACTTATAATGCGAAGCGTAGCCCAAAGACATTTAGGAGCACTTGGTCACACTTCCTAGAGCTCTTCCAGTCCAGTTGGCGTTGAGAAGGTTTGGCCTTGACAAAGATGTTAAAAAGGAGTGAACAACTGAAGGCAATCGAATTCAGTGGTCATCTGCCAATTTAGCGCGTATTGACCTGGTGGCACCATTGCCAGTTATTTTTGCACTCACTGCGGGGTGGCCTTTAAAGATTTCAAACTAAGGGTCTCACAAGACAGCTGTCAGCAAGAACATCCTTCATAAATTTAGTTCCATACATCTTTCTGGCTAGTTAAAGCCTTCATTGTAGTTATAATGCCGCTTATTAATATATTTTCTTCCCCTAGTAAACCCAGCCGGAGAGGAGAAAGAGAACGTTCTGTCTCAAGCTTTGCATTTGCCATTAGCCTGTATGAAAATGAGTCCTTTTCTCTCGGTCCCCTCTCCTAACGCGTCCTTAAATGGTCATGCTTCCAATAATGCTGCTGGGAGAAATACTTCTGCAATTTGCTTTGACCTTTTTGCTCTTCCTCATATTTTCCCATTAGTCTCAACCAATATAAAACTAACTAAGCTTGACTCTTAAAATGAAAACTGCCCCAAATCTCTTTGGGAATCATTGAGCGTTTAGGAGCCAAAAAAATGCATATATGGTATCTGCGAGCAAAGTCATTAGACAAGAAGGTTTTCAGGGACTGTTGTTATGACAAACACAGTTTTCTATATTTTCTTCGTTACAGAACTAGAGATAGCTATGAAACACGGAGGAAGGAGGGTTAAGTTCAGAAAAAAACCCCCACATTTTATAGATCTTTACACATGTGTTGAAGACAGCTGATGGGCCTCCTTCTGTATTGCTGTTTTTCCTTCTTTGCCTGTCACAAACCCCTCATTGTCATAAACCTTGGAGGGTCATTTGAGTGAAAATTGCTCTTCATGAGCCTGATTCCATCTTTTAGTCTCTTTTCCTTTATGCAGGCATCTTTCTCTATAATGTACAATTTCATTATTGTGAGTGCCGGTTCAGTTACAGGTAGGAAAATTAGCAGAGCACAATATGGAAAACTATTTCTGTATTGGATTACTGAAATATCAGAAAAAAAATATGGTAACTCAAAGGAAAAAAGAAAGTTTAGTGTATTTTGGTTCTTTTCACCCTGTCTATCAAGATTAAATAAAGGTGGGTTTACTTCAAATTACCTTGATAAAACATTGCAACTATTTAAAATAACGTACCTAAAATAGACTCTTGTGGCAGTAAATATGGTGGATTATCTGTAAGACCAAGAAAGCAGGTTGGCCTGGACAAGTTGATTCCGTTAGTTTGATTTAGGAATTACATTTTGCCCTAAGAATCTGAAATTGCCGGAGAAGTTCAAAAGAGGAGATTATTATATTGCACTGATCATTGTCAACACTGGGAAGAGAGAAAAGCACCGGGTGGGCATGTCCAGGATAAATGGTCTTTGCAACAACTCGTTCAAAAAACCATCAAGATGAGCGCTTCCACAACTGAAGGTCTATTTTTAAGATGATCGAAATAGAAAAATTACACTGATTGTCAGTTATCCGGAGTCGTTGTCAGTCATTTGGGTGATTGTACTTGGCAGTGTTAAATGTAGCAAAGGTTTTCTGTTCCCTGTTACTGTTGTGACGTGAATGACAATGTGTTGCCTCAGTGAATAATAGGATGCTGGTCTGACTTTACCACTTCCCAACAGTCTGCTCTCTCCAACCCCCATGGGAAAAGGCTGGGAGGGGGCAGGGAAGCGCCTGTCTGCTGCACTCCCCTCTCTGCTGTCCTGGGGGTGAGCCAGAAAGACAGAATTTTATCTAGCATATCCATTTATGAATTCAATCGGGGCAAAGTTAATAGAAAAAAAAAAATAAAAAAATCCCAACTCAAATCAGTATTTCCTGAAAAAGATTTGAGTAATCAGAGAAAAGCTTGTGCCTGTCCCGTGCACAATGATTAATTCACTTCGATGAGAAACAAATACTGTTGTCACTGAAGTTAGTATAAATGTTGTTAGAAATTATGGTATTGTGCTGCTCTAGCAAGAGCTTAGCACTATTTTTTAAGGTCAGAAGTCTCTTGCAACTGAAGCAGTACAGTCTGTAGCTTGGTGTAGTTGCATTCATCCTTCTACCAAAGTGATCTGAAGTTCCTCTTTGCAGTGATTAAATAAAAAAAAAAAGTGTTAAAATTTGCATTTCTGCCTGTGTAGGGCTCAGAAAAGCAGTTTCTATCTTTCATTAATTTAAAAATCACATAGATCTGTCATTTTCTACTGAAAAGGCAATACAGCAACGTGTTGTACTAATGAATTTAATTATACATATCTAGGACATGGATAAGATTTGGATAGATGTAATATTTACCTTCAGAGTTCAGTGATCAGTCCGTTGTTCTGTGCTCTCGTTTGGTATCAGCGATTAGACACCCCAGGAATGGCAGGTACTGCACGGCAGCCCTTCCGTCTCAGCTTGGGATGCTCTGCAGCTGTGATTTGGTAGATTTTAACAACATTTTCAGACTTGTTAGACTAGTCATGTAAATCCTTCTTAGTTTAGGGATCATTGACTAATTATGCTGTAACAGTTCCTTAGGAACCATCAGAATCCCAGATCCAGCTAGCAACGTTGGTGCTCTGCAGCTGGGTTGAATATTTATTTTAATACTCTGGGTTTAATCTTGCTCCGTACAAAAGCAGCAGGGAAATAAAGAGTGCTTGCGGTTTTGAATAAGGAGATCCTTATTTTTTAAGGTTACATATGCCTGTTGTCAGAACGTGGCTCCTTTCTGCATGCTAAATGAAGTAGTTCTGTTAAAGGAAAAAAAACCCAAACACCCCTGCCCACCTCCAAACTTAACACCGCTTCAGTGTAAGGTAGGCTGGAGGAGAGCTCTCTTCCTCATACCTGTGGTAGTTTCTCTCCGAGACTCCGTACTCATGTTTGCCTCTTTTGCATAGCAAAGGCATTCAGTCAAAAACTAGAAGTCACCTTTCGAGCTAACCCGCTTGGAGAATATTGATTTTAAAAGGGAGATTCTTCAATATGTGTGATTCAAAGTCTGGTAAAATGCAGCTTTATAAAACTACCTAAATGATGTGAGTGAGGAAGAGATTCCTTGTGCGATAATAAGCAAATAAATTGTTCATTCCTATTTGTTGCAGAACGATAGACGCCTTGGAAAATGTTGGAAACTCTGATTTCAATTTGCTGCCCTGTATTTAGAGCTGCACTTCAGATTTATCACAGTGGGGTTAGTTGTATGAATAATGGTTCATCAGTGTGAGCATGGGGAAGTCACAGTATGGCCCTTAGTGCTGTAATGTGAGCTTATGAAAGGAGATAGCTTAAAATACAGCTTAGCATTGGATACATTATCCACAATAGAAGTAGAATCTTTAAGCAACAGGCTGTACTGTGTGTCTTCGCAGGAATTGTTGTGCAAACCACATATAGTGCAACACACAGTTGTAGGGGTACAATTTAAGAGTTTCTCTCTCTTTGGTGATGTGTGTGTCCTCCATTGTGTGATACAAATAAGAATTGCTCAAATCCTTTATATAGGTCTAGTCTGAAACAGCTGCTGTACACAGTTATGGGAAAATGATGTGCAATACTCAGTTTGAATGATTTATTTTTTTTTCAAGATTTGTGTTTAATGGGAGCAGTTGAATACATTAGTCATATTCTAATCATAAACACGATGATGACTCAAATCTCACTGTGTTACATGGCAAGTGCAGTGTAGGCTCCATCCAACAATACCTTCCAGGGGTTTGGAGGTGGCTTTTAATCCAGACCTGAACATGGTGCTGCTGAAGCCAGCTCTGTGGGTTGATGAATGATGAAGGCTCGCTGGCTGGTCGCTAACACTCCTCTTCGGCTCCTTCGCTGTGCCTCGGCTGGCACACACTGACTGCAGCTAAGAGCTAAGAGCTTGTAGTGGTGTGGACCAAGACAAGACATGGGGCAAGTTCTCCCAAGGAGGGATGTGTGCTACCTCACTTTAACAGCATCTCTCAAAACCATAGCGTTTGCCTGAAACACTCTTTGGTCTCTAGTTTGAAGATGCGTATAATGTATTATTACGGCTATAATATGTTTATATTAATGTTAATATTTGTTAATGATGTTAATATTAATGTTAATATTATGCTAATATTATGTACAGGCAGGACTATTAACATAGGATTATCGTTTCTACTACTATCTAGTTGCTCAGCACCATTAAGCATAGTAATTTCTTAATTCCTTCCTTTATTATCTTTTTTTTGGAGTCAAGGATAACTCTATATGAGCCACATTAATTTCTAGTGTAAGAAGAAACCATTTCCAATATCTTCTATGGGAATATGCTCCATATGGCCAGAATTTCATATAGATTAACAACTGTGGTTTTTTTTCTTTTAAATACTTTTTATTTAATTACCTTCTTCCAAATAGTTTTAAATTTTATCTTGACTATTCTTGTATTCCCAATTGCATTTCACTTTTTCTCTTTTTGAGATTTAAAATCACATTATCTGTGTCTCTGCTGGTTTTTAGTTTATGCTCACAAAGTGCTAGAGACTTCTCTATTGTGAAATTTACTATTTAGAGAAGATTTTTAGAGTGTTTCCTCAGTTCACATAACAGACTGATTAGAAACATGAGCGTTATATCAACACACTGCACTGGTGTGTTGATATCACGGTTTTTCCAAGTAGAGCTTTAACTATATACATCCAGCATTTGAGAAAAATTTTAGGGGTACTATATGTAGATTGAAAAATTCTTTACTGGAAATGCTGTGAGTCTGGAACTCTTGAATCAGCAGCTCTGTCAGCACAATCTGAGGCACTATCACATTGTTAGTTGAAATAGAGAGGAGCAGTTTGAACAATGGAGTGCAGAATTATCCAAATGGGATCTCCTGATGTGCCCAGGAGAATGTAATTTATGCACGGGGTATATGCATGAGATGTATTTCATCATGCAAAGAAGTTTTGGTTCGCTTCTGTCAGATTGTTCCTTTGAATAATGTTCTTTGAGTGAAGCAGTACTTAATTTTAGAACCTAAACAGTCATTTTGTGAAACTTCTCTCAGACACATATTAAAATAGTACTGATGCTTAAGATATAAATGAGAGTTTTTGAAGCTTGGGATGCGAATTTTTTTTGTCTCCAATTATGTTTTCGCATTCTCAGTTTGCTAATATTTTGCATATTTTCTGTTTCAGTCCTGCCTAATTTTTTATTTTATTTTTTTTTTTCCAAAGGGTAGATTGAAAATCCCATGACAGAGTTCTTCTATTGCCATATATGCTTGACAGTGAGCTTCCAGGTCTGTTCCTTTGGTTAAACAGTCCGATAAATAAGCCTTGAACATTCCTGTCTAATTGATAAACCCAAGCGGAGAGGTTAAGTCTCTGGTGCTTGTCTCCTTGTGTAGTTGTTGGAAGGACTGTGACACGGGGTGACACCTCTGCCAGCGCTTCACACCCACTCGCTCCTGGATAAATGACTGAACAAAGGACAAAGCAATGAGAAATCAAGCTTTGCTTTTTAAATAGAAACGATAACTGGTTAGAGAAAAGCAGGAGCCTGAGCTGTGTGACACACGAGAGAAACAAAACTCTCGGGGAAAATATTTGTGGCGTTTCATAAGCGATTACAAATTATGTTAGTAATTATGTGTATGTAGCTAACAAGTTTTGAGATTGATGTATCAAGACCAAATTTGACAGTGTGCAAATAAAAATGTTTGATTCTGATGTTTATTTTGTGAGAAAAGGCAATCAAGGAAAACAGCTGATTATATTCTTTACATTAGTTAAATGTGGTTTTTTGAAATAAGATTGATACAATTTCATACAAAACCTACAGTTATTCTGTTAAATCAAATTGCTTCCCCCAAATATAACGAGATGTGTATTTCTTAGGAAAAAAAAATTTACTGAAAAAATTTACTCATCTTTTGTCTAGAAAACAGGGATGGAAAAGTGAAGCTCATTAGGAAAGCAGAAAGGAAGTTCTATTCCCCTTCTTCTGACCTGATTGATATTCTCTTTTCTGTCTCCTGACATGTTTTCTGTAATTCAGACCACAGAAAAATAGCTGGCAACTTGGCTTGATTTTCTTCCAACCGTCAGACTTCAAATGCAGAAAAAATGTCTACTAATTTCTATTTCAGTGTTGCCATAGATACAGTTTCTATGATGCTTTTACTTTTTTACTTCTCTCTGTCTATCTGTGTTTCTTCTTTTTTTTCTTCTTTCCTCCTTTACTTTCCATACTTCCCAGTTCTTCCCCTGCACCTATTCCACTTGCTTAATTTAAGCCTGTGTTACTATTCTCTCATTTTTTGAAATTCACAGTCCTCACTCTCGATGCTTTGTTCTATATTTGTATCCTGTAATACCCCACAGATCATGTTCAATGTATCTTGTGTCTTTGAAACACTCTTTCTTTCTACTCTTGAAACTCACAGTAATTAACTTTGCTGTGCGTGCCGTTCCAGGTCTAAATGTCCCCCTTCCCCTTCTGTTCTCAGGTTGTACTGGATTTCTCTTTGATTCTGTTTGTGGCACTGATGCAGCAGAATACCCATTCTCTCACGCTGCACTTTCCCCATTTTTTGTTTCTCCCAGAGGCTCTTCTCTTGATTTTTCTTTTCTGTTTACAGTAAATACAAATACATACAAGAGCAGCGACTCAGAAGGCACGTACTCATCTGCAGCCATTCATCACTGCCGTTGGGTTGCTTACACAACTGCACAGAGCAAGGTGGTTCGGAGAGGTACTTAGACTGGATGCTAACTGCTGCTGGGGAAAAGATTCCATCTCTGTTATTTTTTAAAAAATACTAATGACTTTAGTAGTCCTCTTTAACATGCAGGCGGACATTTGATTCCTAATATGCTATGTGCAATTCCGATCTGATGGGAGCAAGCAGGATGAGGAAGGCAGAGCACCCATGTTTTCCAGGGCAGTTAGACCTTTCCCTGCAGGACAGTGGCTCTGGGTCTGTGGATACCTTGGCAATACTCACGCTGGCTTGACTTCAGAGCTCTGAATTTTACATCTAACTTAGGGCTTTGGAGTCCCTTGCGTATCTGCTGGAGGGCTTTAGATTACAACTTTAGATGCTCTGAATAGCCTTCCGTGGAGAGTGAAGTTTCTTCTTTGGGCTGTTGATGAAGCCTGTGACTCCACTTTGATGCCTTGAGTTAACCGCTGTTCCCTATTTCTTGATGTGCACATCGGATCGTGTGGTATTCTCCTGTTTAGGAAACATACAGCTCAATTATTCTTGAGTAATAGTTGTTAACCATTTTAATAGGGTTGTGCTCAATGGCAAAGTGTCTCCATTCTGCCTTCTTTACATTGGGGCAATATGATAATTCTCTCCGAGTTGGGTTTTATTTGTTTGTTTACGAGCAAGTGTTTTTTCCATCTGCTATTCTGTCCTCCCCGTCATTTATTCTGGAGTTCCCCCAGGTCTTGGAGGAAGTCTCATATACCATCTTAAATGTTTATCTTCTGGCTTTTTTTGTTGAAGCAATGATTTAGGTTAGGTAAAACTGGTTTGATACAAATTCCAGATTGGTATGGTTGGAGGATGAGAGCGATTAGCAGTGTGCTTGCTGTGCTGTCTATTGCCTGTGTACGGACTGAAAAGAAGGGAAGAAATGCTGACAAATGAACAGAACTTACTGAATTTTACAAACTGCTTTGAAAGAAGTGACGCTTAGTTAAAGAAGTAGTGAAAGTTACAAAACTAATGGTCAGCTTCACCCTGGACAAGCTCTGGACCGGTGCAAAGCAAATCTTTGATGTGTCTCCTTTTCACAGCTTCTCTGTGCTTAGTGCCTGTCTGGCTCTGATGAGCAGTTAACGCAGCCTAAATAATAATTTGTCACACGTTTTAATGGTTTTCAAGTTTGAATCAGCAACTGGAGAACTGCTTTTTCGCTGCCTGTCGTCCTCTGAAGTGTTCGTGCCCCGGGTTAGTGCAGAAAATGCCAGTCCCTCGGCAGGCGGCCGTGCCTGTTGGCAGTGGTGTTGCAGGCTCTCTGACCGGGGCGGGTGGCACTGCCAGTGGGTGAGGGAGTGGGAATTGTCACCCCCGGACTCCAGGCCTTGTGTCTCAGCTCGCCCCTTCCTGCGGGAAGGGATTCTTTCTTTCTCCCCCCGTTTAGCTGTTCAGGAGAGATGGGATGGGTGTATAGAGAGAGGCAGTTCCTCGCCCTCCCTTTGTACCAGCTGCACTCCGGTGTGTGTCCGTGTTCCGTGGGGATAGCACAGGACAGACAGACCCCTCCAGCTGGGACTTACGGTTTTGCGGCTCCAGAGACGATCGCTCTTTATTCCAGCGTTCTGCTGCTTCGCTTCAGTAGCCCTCAGATGAGTGATTCCTAATGTACTGAGGTGTTAGTGAGAAAAGAAACAATCCCCGGGCTCGATACTTCTGCTTTGAACGCCTTTACCTTCATCATAACAACTTAATAAAATGCAAACAGGCAGAAATGAAAAGATTTCTTAGGTTGGTTTTGGTGATATTTCAGAAACTGGTGTGCGTGTACAGTATGGCTTTTGGAGGTTTTTTTTAGACGTGAGCAAAATTCCTTGTCATAGCAAAATCTGCCTTGTAATGTACTAAATGTGAAACCTGACTTCTAAACAAGTAGAGACTATGGAAGCCATTTTTTTCCTAATTCTTTATTACTGACCTTGTAAAAGGCCTATTAAGAAAGAGTCAGTGTTGATCACTTCTACCACAGTCACAATTTATGAGACTATTATCTCACATAATCCAAATAGGTAGTGTTACTCTGCACTTTATGCTACAGTCCTTTTTTTGTGTGTGTTCAAGAAATGGCTAGCTGCAGAATTATCAAGTATTTATATAGAAGCCCCAAGTTTAGTTAATACTTCTGCAGGCAAGAATCTCATTGTACCAAAACTAGTGCAAACACAGAAAAAACATAGAAAAATATGTGGAAGATCCCAGGAAAGTTGGACCTGTTTGAATAGCAGAGGTATGGTGATTAAGACTCTAGGTATCCTCCAATGCAGAATCATTACAACGTGAGTGGCAGCATGAAGCCCTGACGGTCTCTTCCTGGGCTCTAATAGGGCCTGGAGACTCCGGCTCCAAAACCCCTGCCTCTCCTTTCCCAGTGTGCTGATTTCAGTGCCAGTATCCAAATATTCACCTTCCGTACGGATTTTTCCTCTCCGTCTCCTATTAGTGATGGTTATATTTGCCCCCTGTTTTGCCAGTTTGTCCTTGATTTCTTCTTCCCTACCTTCCTCTCCGAAGTATGTGCTACTGTCATGTTTTGATTCCTTGCTATCACGCTTGTCGCGTGGTCTACTTGCTGTATCCTCTTGTTATAACATTGTCTTTTCCTCCAGCTATATACCTGATTAGTATTCACCACTTTCAAAAATGCTTTGGCTTTGCTCTCCCAATGGACTCTCCTTTAAAAGTGTTTACTTCAGGCAAAGGACAGATTATGCTATCATGTTGTAAAATCCTGATAATACTAATAAATGCCTCTAATGGACTCAATGCTGTCCTTTTTTTAATAGAAGACCATTGAGTAGGTGTCCCAGAGCAGTGGGTTTATTAGAAAGGAAAAGTCAAATGAAAAAAACAGAGATAAAGCTAGCTGGATACAGCAGAAAATTAGAAATATCGGAGTCTATCAGTCTGAAATCTATTTGCAGTTTCCAATTGCTCTGCTGACAATAATGGGGTTACAGCCGTGTGAAAACTGAATCAATAAAATCAACAACGTGCCCTCTGAGTGGTATAGCATATTGCATGGCATAGAATATTGTACTGTCTATTTTTCCCGATAAAACCAAGCCGCTATCGACGCAGTATAGAAAGGAGCTAGAAAATCCATTGGTGGTTATTTCTGTTCCTCTGAGCAGGACTGACGTACGCTGCTTGGATTTTGCTTGGAGTGTTGGATTATCGATAGAGAATTAACAGTAGTCACGATAGGTTTTCTCTTCATTTATATGCAGTGATGTCTTTTACTTCCCAGCATGTACACTACTGCTGAAGTGTCTGCTTTTGGGGGGGCTTGACCTTGAACTGGTTGCTTTATATTTGAAATCTCCTGGAAGCCAAACGGTGGCCTGCAGAGAGCGTTCTGCTGGGAACCAGTTACCCTGGTTTCCTCCCAGTGGCGTGTTGGGAAGAGGCGGCAGAGCCCAGGTCTCTGCGTGGGGAGCTCTACCCTCCAAACCCTTCCCACCGGCTCCGCCTGCAACCCAGCGGTGCAAGCTGGGGAGCAAATTCTCTGGTGGTTATGGTGCCCACGGACAGACAGATGATGGGTGACACCGACTCTGAGGTGACAGAGGTAGAGCTATGGAGATGTTTTTAAAACTCTTAACTGGGAGGTGCTGCTGGCAGGGCATCGGCGTGAGCAGGTCTGCAGTTCAGCTGGTGGGTCCCAGATGGTCTGAAAGGGTTCACAAAGCGTAAATCCTCAGGTGCTCGGAGAACAGGCTGTGTTACCTGACCGAGTCCAGTTTCTTACACAGGCCAGGTTGCTTTTTGCTCTCTCATTGTGTGTGATTGTTGGCTGCTGAATGTAGAGAAGAAGGTCACGCTGGTTGTTGGAGTTGCGGAGCTGGGCTTTCTGACAGTTGTCCAAAGGTCAGGCTGCTTGTTCTTTTGTGATCTGTCTCGAGTGTAAATAAATAAATGAAACACATTGAGGCAAAAAAATCCCAAACTATAATAGTTCGGAGTATCTTTTCAGATGAAATGGCACTTTATTGCCAATACAAAACGTTGCATCGAAGAACATGATGAAAACAAACCAATTTGGCTTCTTTTGAAACTGCCCTCTTAAAACTGCCACCTTGGAAAGCAATGGAAAGAAGCAAGGAGAACCATTGATTGTTACACATGATGTGACAGCTAAAGTGTCTGCTTTAGAGGAGAAGAAAGTTCCTCAATAGCTCTCCTCCATCAATACGAACTGCTGCAAAAAGCAATTTACTATATGCTGGGCAGAATTAATAAATTGAGTTATTGATGTAGGATCCGGGTCACTGGCTAAACTGGAGGAAGGACTCAGGGCCACAGTGTCTTGCTCAAACAGTATGTTGTTTTTTTTTATCTGTGCACAAACTGTATTTCCTCCAAGATACACAACTCATACTGACTCAGCACTTGAGGTAATGAATCTTTTTCTGAAGTTGAGGTTTCTGTGTATTAGTGACAGTATAATATATGGAGGCTGAGACTGATAATGGTAGTAAGTAATCATCCCTTTTAAAACAGGAATTACTTTGATGAGCATTAACATGAGTATCAGTGTAAGTACAGGGTGTGATTAGTTCCATTTAACATGACCTTCATTTTGATAACAGCTCTAATTAGGTGGTATTCTGTAGAAGCTGACAATCAGTTGTATTTGCATTACTACACTACCTCGTGGATTCTGTTTATCTGCAGTTTTGAGACTTTCACCCTTTCTTTATCATTTTTGTCTCATACAATGTATTCGATCCCTTGAGCAGGTGAAATACCCACAACGTATGTTCAGTGTTCCAGCCATGGGTGTTAGGAGGAGAGTGCTCTTCAGGGCTGTGGCTTCAGCCCCACGGCAGTGTAAATCCACAGGTTTCAGAGAGGGCCGTCCGGGTTATTCCAGAGGAGAAGAGGCATCAGTTCAGTTGCACGAGCTTCCTGAAGCAGTGTACCACAAGGTCTCTTGGACACTACTGCTGCTCTAGGAAAGAGGTGATAATATACCTGGAATAATGTACTCTGGGCTTTGAGGGATCTAGACTTGTTTGACACGCTTTCAGACGATTTGCTTGTTATTTGGTTGTGCTTTACATTTATTTTATCAGGTTGAGCTAACATGTTACAAAAGCAGACTTTTCCACCCAGCAGAACAATTAGAGCAAGATTCATTCTTTAGGTCCAACATCTTTTTTAAAGATGCACTTGGTGTTTGCATAAGCCTAAGGGGGCTCACTCTGTGAATTTCTTCATCACGCTTTCTCCCTTGGTTGTCCTGTCTTGGGAGGGAAAGTAGATCTTATGCCCTCTTGAGGCTCTTTTGCAAATGTTGGATGCAGTCCTGTTGATGTTACTGTTGAAGAGGTGCAGTGTGATTCTAATCCAAAGCTTTTTCTGTATCTGTTCCCCAGTTCCTGGGGTGTGTGTACCCTGTGCTTTCCCTTAAACCCACACCTGAGCTGTGCATGGAACTGCTCTTACGTAGGCTTCGAGGGGGTCAGCTCACACAAAAGCGAAGATGGTTAAAAAGCATCAGTTCCCACCATCAGCTTGTGATGGGCAGAGGATCAGGTCTGCCCTTCCTATTAATTGTGCTGTTATTTCTGGATTGGAAATGGTGAGGACAATTGTTTGTGTCTGTGAGATGTTGAAAAGCAAACGTCTATGGAACATAAAAATGTCTCACTATTAGCATTTGCTAAATTGGAGCTCCTACTTATTTTTTAATGTGCCTTTTGGGATTGTGGGATCACATATCCAAATTTTCATTTCAGCTGTTAATTCTAAAAATCTACTTTTTCTTTGTGAAAGTTCACATTCCCTTATTTTCTGATATTGTAAGATTATGCGACTTTAGGGAGGATTCCTGGTCATGAAACACGTGACACTTTTCGTCACTGCTACAATTCTGTATCATGCACACAGGAATAAGTCACGTCTGGGTCTACAAGCATCAAAGAGGTTTAATAGGAATTAATAGCACTTGCTGCTTAAGGAAATACTCTTGTGTTTTTCTTTTTCATTATAGTTCTAGTTTAAGAATCACGTGGCTGAATTTCACATACAGCCAAGATTCTGGATGTAGATGAATCTGGATTTCTCCAGAAAATGTAGAAATTGCTCTTTTGGGTTTTGTGAATTATTTTTTTTTTTTTAACTTGCATGCTGTTATACATATTTTTCTATTTATCAAAAGGTATTTTGAAGTTTCCACTCCTTCTCTTTCAGTGTACAGGGAGTTGGTAGCTTAAGGACACGGACACTGAACATCATGTATTTTTTCCCCCGGGCAGCAGAGGGAGAATTGTTTGGAGTCGTGGCCCGCGGCTCTGAGAGCTGCTCACGCTTCCTGCCGCGTCGTTAGAAACCAAACAATTTGTCAGAACTCTTGCAGATTGGGATTAGCAGAAGGAGAGGATGAACGATTGAGGGAAGGGGGAAACCCAGGGTGACTGAAGCCCTGCTCTGAGCATCTCTCTGTATCTGAAGCACTCTCATTGCAAACACGTGCTCAATGCTTTTTCTGTTGAAGGTCAATGAGGATAAAAAAATGGGTTTGCCAGTCGGATGAGAACTTCATTACTATGTTTCAGAGACCAAGGCACACATCATTTTTAGCTCTGAAAGTCATGCAGTTCAACTTCACCAGGCTAATTAAAAAAAAATAATTTAGAAATGTGTGTTCTTAAAAGTAGTAACAAGAAAAGTGGAGAAGTGCTTCAGCTTTGAATAGGGTAAAATACGCTTAAGAAGTAATTAAATGATTTTTAAAAAATGATGCTTATTTTTACCATGGACATTTTCAGCCCAATAATATATAATAGAAGAGTGCGTAATCGAGCATGGCAGACAGGGACCATTGTGCTCTTGGAGTTAAGGGTATATTAGTGTTTTTATTACAGTCTTGTGTACTTGGTGAGATAAGATGTTATAGTGATTGGTTCCAGACTGAAGCGTAGCTTGAAAGACCGAGACCTGAGATCCCAAGTCATATTTTTAGAAATGTATTCTGGGAATTACTTAAACTCTGTGGTTTGTTTATGGTGCACTGGATTCCCAAGGTCCCCGTTAAGGTTCACGGTCGCGTTAAAGGCAGTTCTGTATCAACAGGTGGGTAGGCACAAAACCCAGGCAAGTATCTCACAGTCTTGTACCCTCAGCCAGCAGGTTGCAATTCAAATAGATGCTTAACCCCACCGGCTGGAGGTCTGTGAGTGTGTTACCAGCTGAAGCTTGTGTCTGGAACTCCACTTAGGCATACCGAGGTCTCTGTGGAAGCCTGAGAATTAGCGTGTCCATCCTGTATCCAGAGGGCCAATTTGGAGGCACTTGCTGGCAAGTAAGACTGTTGGGTGCTTGTTCTTTGTCCCTCAGCTCAGGCTCAGGGGAAGCAAGAGCCTATTCCAAATCCCAGCATTTGACCTCCTTCCATGGACATGCCTCTGGGATGCCTCTGCCACTGACTCCACTCTTCTGTGGAGCAATGTGAGGAAGGGCATCATCCTAAAGCAAACACACAGTCCACGTTTCTCAGCTGGGACCTAGTTCACCGGAAGCCTTGGGGCCAAGATGTGAACTAAGTAACAAAGCAAATTGTTCCCGTCCCCCACAAAGTCTTTCAGAAAAGGAGGCCCAGTTCTTTTCTCACTTGGGTTTTTATTTTGAGGTGACTTTGGTTATTTCATTTGGGATTACTGCTTGCTCGGACTGAAGAGAAATAGGCTCAGGTTGTTATTGCCAAAAGCAGGACGGGTCCTCCATACCTTGTTCCGTTCCAACCTGTTCCTTGAGGACAAGGGTGTTGATTTCCCCTTGCCTTCTGACGGCGTTACACTGGCAATCAGTAATAGCTTTGAGAGCAAGGAACTGAACTTCACATTGATGTATTTTCTAAACTATTATTTTCAAAAATGAGCATGAAAACAGTTTCAGCGCGAGTGAGATGTTACTGTCGTATGTGGCCTGAGGTATTTATGATTTACACCACAGCATCAAAACAGAGTTTATAAAGAGTTTGTCACAGGGCCTCAGGTAGTTATCCACTTGCTGCTGAAGAAAAGATATCAGGTAGGAAGAGATACACACAATTTTTATATACAGAGAGACATCTTTATATAAGGGACTATGTTACTAGAAACATTTGTCTTTTCATACTGTTAGAATGTTGAAAAGATTTTTATGCTATGTATTAGTTCTTGCAAATTGCTTGCCAATTTAATATCAGCAGCATCTAAACAGTAAGTAATTGCTTATGATAATGAGTGCAAACTAATTTACTGGAATATGTTAATATTCACAATGCACTTTCGAACAGCGGGGTATTCCAAAAATACTACTCTCTTGTTTAACTGCAGGGTTTAGGTTGCATTGTTATTACAAATGTTAGAAAAATCATCACAAAGCCATCAAGTAGCCACCTTATTGAGACTCCAGCACGTGTACGTAAAGAATAGGTAGTGTCCTTTGAGAACTAAGCGGGACATGCACACCTTCTAGATTTAAATACTGCATCTTCATTTCTGATTGATGTTCATTAGATGAACATTTATTAGACAGCCTTCTTTCCCTTATGACTTCTAAAATTTAATTTAACAAGTTTCAAGTCAAATAAGCCTACACTCAGTTTTTTAATTTTGGGGTGTCTTAAATGGGTTTACTCCAGTGTGTGAGATATAGAAACATTTTTAGAAATGCTTTGTGTAAATCTGTGGAAGAAAAACTGTAGTGCAGAAGTCCTCAGAACTCCCAAGTTAGTATGGCTTAGATGATTTTGCAAGACTGGTTTTTAGTGTATTTGAGTCATTGTTTGTTTCCTTCTTTTCTTGGGGTTGGATTGGTTTGGTGTTGTTTTTTTTAGCAAACTTAGATGACTGCTTATTGAGAAATGGGTTGTCTCTGAGCACATTTCTGCATGGAATAATTTTCCACATGCATTGGTATTACTTAGAGCTCTGAAAGGTTCTTAACGCCATTATGTGTGTTACTATAAAGTGTTGTGTTAAAGTAAGGCTTCCCAAACTATTGAAGACTGATCTGCGCTTCAGAAAAAGTGATATCGTAACTTCAGTCATGATTTCATCCAACCAGACCTTTGGAAGTGGAAGGCCTACACAAAATCACTGCTGTAATTAGGCTGGGTTAGTCTCCAGAGGGTGATTAACTCACCTTTCTTGTATACGCGGGTGAACTCAGTCAGAGCTCGTGGTACTGGCACATGAATTCTCAGAGATGAGTCTCTGGAGATGAATGAGTATCTTACACCCCAAAACTGTTCTGCCAGGTTCTCTCCAGACACCGGTGTGGAATCCAGTGGTTAAACCGTGCTCCCTAATTAGTCAACTCTGTAAAACAGTGAAAAACATAAGATGCGTATTTTTCATTGCAGCTCTTTGTCCTCTGAAGCTGGCAGTGAATCGTTGCTTACAAACAACAGCATAAGGACTTTCCAAAGAAGAATGATAGCAATTATCATAATGACAAGGCATGTAGCGGTTTTGTGCCAGACCACGATTGGAAATCTATTATGTAGCAGAAGTGAAAGAAATAGGAAGGAAATGAATTGGCCCAACCTGGCTGGCCCCTGTTAGCTGGTATTGGAACGGTCTAAGAACCTTAAAGAGTCAAATACAGCTGGGCCTGTGTACCGCTATTAAACGCTATTTGGTTCTTGTGCGGATTTGATAACATAAGTAAACACTGATGTCCCAAAGTCAATCCTTGGGATAATGACTAGGGAACCTTTCCAGATAGAGTATCATTTATAGCTGCTTGCTGGTTCTTAATTTTGGGCTTCCCCTGAGCCAACCAACCAGATGTTTTTACATCGTAGTCTTCTTTTACCTGATACTAGTCTGCGGTTTGAGTACATGTAATAGCAGTGAAGACTAGCTTTAGTTTTGAAATTTGAGGATTTTTAAAATCAGTTATTACTCTTGTGTATCAAATGAAATGTCATGATTTTTTGGGCTGGCTGATGCTCAGAGTTGATAAGACAATACAATGCTCCGAGGCTGCAGTTAGTATGTAGGCAGCTCCTCAGGCCTTCCCTTCGCCCGAGCTGCCTCGGAGTCGCCTCTGGCAACTGAACAGCTGTGCATCCATGTGCTTCAGGGAGGCCTAAGCTCTATGTTTTTCCAAAGATTTAATATCATTCATTTCATTTTTGTTAGGAGAAGAATGGTTGCTATTTTTGCATTTCAGGATGCAACATCACCAAGATGCTCTTTCTATTTTTGTTCTGCTATAGCCCGTGTATGTCTGCTTGAAAACGTTCAGAAATGCTACCACAACGCTATTTTATCTGCTCTTAGGAATCGAGTAATTAGTAGAAGAGCTTGTATGCCACAGAAATTCTTACTCTTCACAACCTTTACAAAAAAACCAATATCAAACTTCCTTGCACATTGTCCATACTACGGGCTCAGCAGTCTCTGTAAGTTGCAGTGTTGCCAGTACCTTCTTTTGGCAGCAAGTAATAGTAGCATCTTATCTGAGACCAGCATCTGACATCCTTGTGCTTGTATCATTTTTCAGTGAATTTCAGCTTTGCAGTTAATAGCACACTAATTTTCAGCACGCTATACATTTTTTTCTAAGGCAAGCTTTTACTATTTTTGAGAGCTCTCAGGTATTTCAGGATTTCTCAAGAGTAAATGATGAGATGCACAGTTTAGCAAGGTAGATAGTATAAATCTTACTTAGAAATTTCTAAGGTAATGCAAGATAGGATGGCTGGAATATTGCATTAGTAAGGAAGGCAGTAAGAAATTAAGACGTTAGCCTAGAAGCATACTAGACATTTGCAGCCAACCTCCTGTCCATTTTAACATAATTAAATAACTTAAGGCCAGCTATTTCAAGGAGGTTGCCAGAACCGCTGCAACACTGCTGAGACACAGGACACCCCTGTACTTGAATGAAAACATAACTTCAGGTACTCTGTTTTGCTCAATATAATGACGTTAAAAAAATTGTTACATTATTTCTTGGAAAAGTACATTGCCTTTGGATGGAGCTATACAGAGGAAATTAAATTTTGGATTTTCTTCTACTCTTTTTTGGCCTACCTGCACATCTGTGCAGAGCTGCTTTTGTGGGAGATGTTCAGATCCTGGTGCACAAGCATTTTGTCTCCAACTTAGAGGCCTCTCGGTTGAGTCAGCAAGCTTAGAAACTAACAACTGAAGTTACTTGGCTTACAGAATTTGTGACTTTTGCCAGGGATCCATTGAGTTTGTAAGGCCCCTGGACTGGAACTCCTGAATGATTTCACATAGGCCACCAACAGATGGTAAAAACATTTGGTCTCTATGGACCTGCATAGTATTTGGGCTACCATCCTAGTTTCTGCATCCTGTTACAAATCCTTTCAACTAACCAGTCCCTTAACTGCATTCATTTTGTGTGTTGGCACAACTAATAAGCCATAAGAAGCAAATCGGTGCATGTGTAGTCCATTTATTTTAATGGAATTTAATGTAACAGTAGTTAAATTGAAGTATAGGGCCTTGACATTTCCTAATGCAAGGCATGTGTGCACCAGAACAGTTCTATTGTCTTCAAGAGTGCTTGAGTTTACTAATTTCAGCCTGATAATGCCTTTACTTTCTATCTGTCTGGAAATATTTTTCATCTCATTGCTTTCTCATATGTGTTTCCCGACAACGCAATTTCCATTTCTCTAGACGCTGTTCAAGAAATTTATCTTTAACTATATGTTGGGAAGGTTGTAGGAGGAATAGAAACTTCCTTTATTTATAGATATTTGACTTTTAATTTCCATCTGACTTTTTGGCAAGCTTTCAGCAGTAGACACGTTGTATCCTTGTTACCTTTAATAGAGTTATAATGGATTAGAATGTTCCATGTTGACTGCAGTATGACATTTAAAGTAGGCTTTCATTTCAGATATATATCATTTTCTAACCATCTACATTACATAAACGTGCAAGGCAATAATGGGGAATTACTTGGCTTATATTTCATACAGAAATGTTCTAAATTCATTTTGAACAGCCATCCATACTGGAAAGTGATAGGTAATAGGCAGCCAGTAAAATTTTTAAACCGAGAGATTCTGAAGAAGAACAATAATTTTCTTTAACCAGTCTGTGTCAGATTTGCAAAGAAGGAGCCTACTCTTTCATAAAATAAATCATTGGTTTTGTATAAATGAACATGTTAATGAGATCAACAAACCCCAGAACTTCTTCATTGTGGATATTTCAAATCAAAATAATTTTACAGAATCAGTGCCTAGATACTATCAAGTCTATTGGCATTCAGTAAATCACCATGTTTGGTTAACAAGGCAGATGAACAGATGCTCTAATTTCTACATTCTCTTACAAGTCCTTTCAGCTAGTTCTTGCTTAGCTAAGGTCCTTCTCAAAATTATATTCATTTTAAACACAATTGAAGTCTCTTAGTTTGATATGCCTTCTCAAACTGAGTAGTACTTTACTCCAGTTAAGTGATCTAATCTAAATCAATGGGGTCATTCGAGATGTAAGATGCTACTTGATTTGAGTAAAGATATTAGAATCACTCTGGTTGGAAAATCCTTTAAATTCTTTGAAACTTTTATTTTAACCATCTGTGTCATTTGTGACGGTAAGATTGACGCTAACTTGTAATACTGATGCTAAGCTGCATAAGAGTTGTCCTTCAAAGGCACACACATTCATTGAGCCATCATTACAAGCTTAAGTCTGTCCCTTAGTGACCCTATTGAAATCAATAGAGCTAGATAGATAAATATTCTGTATTTTGGCTTTGTTCCAAAGCATTTTGTTCCAAAACCAGCAAATATTAATAATGAGTTCTGATTTTTTATGGAATCATGCCTCGTTTCCCAAATGTTTCTCTCTGATAGCTTCTGTTCCTTTTCCCTCCTGGAGCTCCTGGTCACACCTGCGGTGTGTGTCACTGTTGTCTGGTTAGTGTAGCACACTGAGTGTGTTGACTGGCCCACCAAAATACAACTACTGAGTGCCCTACAGGCTATTACCATGCAAAAAGTATAGTGGTTGGACCCTAGGTATTCCTCTTTTGCACGGTCATTTATTTCCATTAAACTGCTAAGAGTAAATTTTGTTTAAAATTTCCGCCTGTTCCTCTCTCAAATTTGGCTGAACGTGACTATTAGATTGAAAAGTTGCTGGAGGATGAGCAAGGACAGTGGATAGGGTGTGTGGCTCCATAAGCTTATCCTCCACAGAGATACTTTATAAAAATAAGGCTTCATATTTGAAACTGGGGAATTACAATTACAAGAGCAAATGGAACCGCAATGGACTATTTTTCCCCAACTTTATTGTGGCATGCAGTGTGAAATACAAAGCACAAAGCCAGAAACAAGGACCCTTTGTATTTGTGTAGTGTCTTTAACATTTAAAGGGTCTTAAAAAGGTTTGGCGATCTCTGCACACGGAAAAAGCATTTCTGTCTTGCATTACGGGGAGAGATACGATGTGACCCGGTTCGTGGTTCTCAGCAAATGCAGAGGATTAATTGGCACCAGACTGCAGTCCAAGTGGCTGAAGGTGGTGTTGTACAGTCGTCAGTTGAACCGGTGACCGGTGTCAGGTCGAGCACTCCTTCTAGTCAAAAGTCTGTTGGCAGAAAGTCAAATTATGGGAAGAGCCTAGGATCATTTTAGACAGGTGAGAATGCTACTGTGCCACCTACAAAGCATTTACCAGATCCTGGTAACATCCAAATACCATTGCCAAGGGTGCCTCTTGCTCTGCCTACTTCTCTTACCTTTACAGAGGATTAACTGGTTTTGTGCGTCCAGGACAAAACTCCCAGCACTCTCTATCTCCTTTACTCTCCATGAAAGCTTCCCATGGCATCCCCTCCAGCTGAGCTCTGGGTGAGCTGAAGTTTGCTCTTCTGAAATGTAAGCCCCGTGTCGTAGTGCTAACCTTCGGCAGGACCCCAGGCTCCACACCGCTGTGATGGCTGCAGCCAAGGCTGTCACTGACACACTGCAAAGCGGGTTTTCTTGGTTTGGGAGCAGCAGATCCAGCAGTGCCTCGTTCCTGGTTGGCACATCCAACATTTGTATGAGGGAACAGTCCTCTGCACATTCCAGGGTCTTGAGGGATGACGTGTGTGTGAGCTGCTGTATTGTTCTTCCAGCAAATGTCTTCCCTGGGAACTTCAGCTTGGGCAGGATAAAAATACACAGATAAAAATGTTAAAAGAAGTAGTAATGGAGATTGATGTGCTTCCCTGAACGTAACCAGTGTGATTAATGCCACCACATAGATATTTGTGCAAATGTAAATATATATATAGATATATATAGTTATTCATATTGTAAATTCCTCACTCTTGGTAATTAATAGCAGCCTGCACGAATAGCGTCACTGCATTCAGCAGGTTTATCAATGCAAGTAATTACTTACCAGTGGGAATAAGAGGGTTCACATTCTAGCTCACAATGAAGTAAAGTACTGATAACAGACAGAAGGAAGAAAATTACATTATTGGGTAATTTTTCATTATAACTAGCAATGCTTAACCTTCTCAATTTTTATAAGAGTTAAAAATTGCTTTACTGTTAATGAAAGGGCAGCTAACAGTTCTCATTATTGAAGTTTACAGGCTTCAGTCTTTAGTTTTCCAGCTCTAGAGTGCGACAGAATCACAGTTCATTGGGGTCCAGAGCTCAATCAAAGCATTGCTTTCACTTTATCGGAACCTGACACCCGATGCCAATGTTGAAAATGAACATTGTTCATTTGGGAAAAGTGGAATTACATACGTTACCTTTCAGTGCAATATACCTTAAACATAAAATTAGGATGAACTTGAGGAAGGTAGAAAGCTATTGATTTGTTGTTGATTTGAGCAAACTATTAAACTACATCAGATGTGACTTCAGAGCAATAAATATTGAAAAGCTTTGCAGTCATACACAGTAATAGACACAGTAAATGGGTACTAAACAAAATATTTATCTGCTTAATACTGTATAGGTAAGCAGACGTCCTTGAGTTGCTGCCAGGCTGTGCTGAAATGAATGCACTATTTCATAAAGATGAATTTTGCAAACAAGTAGGACTTGAGAGACCCAGGCCATTAAAACCCATTTCTGTATCCTGACCGCTGGCAGTTTGTTACAATAGGGAGCCGTGCTTTCACGGGTAAGATTTTGGAAGAGCTGTACGGACGTTTTTCCTAAACATTGTGTAGATGCAGGGACGCATAAAGAGCCACGCAGTAAATTCTGCAGCTGAGAGATATAACTGGCATGTTACAGACTTGCCTACTTACAAGTACTGTGCTGATGGCATTGCTGCTCTTGACATTCTAATTCTGCTGCTTTCAATTCTCTTGAGATGATAAACCCCAAACAACACAGTGCCATAAGCTAAGAGAGAGAAGGAAGATGCCTGGGTTTTAGTGACAGTGTTCTGCAAGAACAGTGGAGACGTTATAAGGTTTGTCAGAGAGCGTAAAAGCCTTTGTGGAGCAAGTGAATTAGGCTTCCTCTGTTGTTTCTTAACGGATCCAAATTTGAAAGTAAGCAGGGTGGTTTTGAACAACTGCTCGTTTTCTAGCTTTTAATAGTTAATGGGAGGTCAGGCTATAAGCTGAGATCAATCCCAGAGTAATAAATTTTACATTATTATATTTGTCTTTCTTGAAATATAAACACTAGAGGACCTATTCTCAAATGGCTTCCGACCCATTTTTTTTTCATAATTAATACAGGAAATTCAAGGAACGTGACTCCCTGTACAGCTTAGACAGAGGCAGATCTGTATTCATCAGCATTGATTAATTAGTCTGTTAGCAGACACGCAGTACGTTTGAAGAGCTACAAAATGGACAGTTATAAAGAAAGGAAAGCTTTGCCATAAAATAAACATAAGCCACATGTTATTGTGGATAAAAGATAGGGTTTTTTTACTTTGATGTTGATTCTACATAGCTTAATATTTACAGCTAGATTTATGCAGCCCTATTGACATTGACCTTGGCTTCAATGCAGCGGCATTATGGAATGAATTGCTCTTCATTGGTTTATTTGAAGGGCAGGATTTAGCAAAAGCCAAAGGATCACTCTGAATAAGAACTACAGTTTCTCATTGTTCAGATCTGGATACTTAATTCTGGGTCATTGTATTCAGTATGACTCCACCATCACTTGGCAGGCTTTTTCTTTGTCTTCTATATTGGGTAAACACATCTGTTACAACCAAGAGAAGGAGAATTACGCACACCCACTTAAATCGTATATATTATTCTAACAGTTTCATCTGTGGCATTGAGGTGTGAGGAGTTGTTTTTTCTTAGCCTTCTCATTTTTGTAATTTATAAGAACCTTATTCATGACCTGACACAATATTTTATGAAGTCAACAGAAAGGCTGTCACTGTTTTTAATGAGCTTCGGATCAAGCCCTCAGTTTTTCAACAACACAGAACAAATCCTTTCACTACAGACAGCAACGTGCCATACACTGGATAAAGGTCCAAACTCTGTCACTTCTCAGTTGGTTCAAGGTTTGAAGTCAGCACTAGCAGCAAAGAGAAGGACTTGAGGACCATCAAGGGCGCTATCACCTGTCTCGCATGTCTTTGTTTGGGGATGTGCTAGAACTGGAGATTCAACCATCATTACTGACTGGCACACAACAGCTTATTGAGCAGCTCAGAGCAACACGCGTGAGGAAAGCAAGGGTGGGTGGGAGAGAAGGAAATTGGGTTTTCGTCACACACAGTCCTCAACCAGACACCATTTGCTCATGTCCATCGCCAGGCTTTTTTAAGGCACAGCCCCTGTCTTCACTGTTCTTGCACAACTCTTTAGAATGGTGATAAAACCTGATTTCACTGGGAGTGTAAGTGAAACCTTAGATATGGGATCTGTTAGTGTGTTTGCCTTTGCTAAAGAGAGTTGACAAGTTTTCCTACAACACATGCAGGTTGGTATTTTGCCATCAAGAAAAAAGCCAAGAGATCTATTTGAAGCACAGTGCAATCCTGCAAGTGTGTTGGTATAAAATGAGCTTTACAGTTTTTTAAGTGCTATGCGCAGTGCATAAAATATTACAAATTGATGGGACTGGAAAAAAGTAATTCCATAAAGGAAAAGTGATGTTAGAAATAAATATGGGATATCTATTTAAAAACACTAGGTGACAGTTTTGCTTTGAGGCTGTCCCAAAGCATCTCACTCAGCAGTAGAGTAAGATTTTGAGTCATGTGGAAGTTAGAGTGGCGTAACTTTACAGCCCTTCTTTTTTTTGGCTTTAAAAGTCTACATGTTTAAGGGATTTTAGATCCTTTTATGTGCTCACAGTATTTTTGGTCAATCTAGAAAGAAAGAAAGAAAGAAAATGAAAACTTTGTCATTATGCGCTGTCTCCTTACGTGGACATGGGAAGTATGTACCGTGAGAATAAACTGAATTACATTTAATAAAACTGAGAGGCAGCCCCCCAATGAGCCCTCTTAGAAGAGGTAGTGAAGCGGGCCGTGTGTGTTTACCATGGCCTGGCATCTCTCCCTGAGCTCTGACCCGCCGTCACAGAAGAGCAGCAGAGAGCTGGTGGATGAAGCCCAGGCACGGTTTGCCCGCCCCGTGCTCTGCTGGGGTACACGTGTAAAGGGGAACTGTGCAGATATGTGGCTAGTGCAGTTCAGAGGAAACAAGCTGGTGCTGAAGCCACCTGAGCACTAAGTGCTTTCAGCTTAAACCGCTTGTTTAAAACAGATTATAGATTTTGTAAGTGCCCACCGGAGATAATGTGCGAAGATGTCCACTCTTATTAAGTTATACATTGAGCATTATGCAAATAAGCCATTGCTTACTTAGATGGTAGACTGATATCTTTATGTCCTGACGTGACAAGTAAAGTATGTTTCCATTTGTTGTCCCCATCTGTCACAAACTGAAAAACCTCAGTAAGTAAAAGATCCATAAAAGTCTTCTCAGAATGTATTTGGTAACGTCTTGCTTCACTGGCCACAATGCTGTATCATATAGTGCATATCATTTTCATCGTGCAAATAAGGAGCTGATTTTTTTTTTTTTTTTGGTCATTAATGAGATAACTGTAATTACTGGATTTCCTCTCCACATAGGCTCAGTTTGGAAAAGAATTTGGTTCAACTCATCCCCGTTCTGCACATCACAGAAACACGTTCTTCAAGCACATGCTTAAGAACTCTCTTGAATAGATACACGTTTCTGAATCAGAGCTCTGATATTTTAAGTCGCTGCATATGCAATTATGTTATATTCTGTGTTGATTGCACTATAGAAAAAGCACTAATATTGCACTTGCTGCAAAATTTTCAGAGATAAAGACCCCTTCCAGTTGAAATATATTCTTGTTTGGTTCTATGAATCGATTTGCTATAGGGGAAGATCTTGATTTTTGCAGAGCGTATGATTTCTATATGGGTGTGCAGTGGTGCAAGCGAGCTGATGATCTTTATTTCTTGTTTTACAGCGGGAACAACATATATCTTTAGCAAAGGTGGTGGACAGATCACTTACACGTGGCCCCCTAATGACCGGCCAAGCACTCGAGCGGACAGGCTGGCGATAGGGTTCAGTACTGTTCAAAAGGAAGCCGTGTTGGTACGAGTGGACAGTTCTACTGGGCTTGGAGATTATTTAGAGCTGCACATCGTAAGTATTACTGACAAATGCATGATATTTCTTCTTCTTCTCCTGATTCTTCTTATATTTGTGGTTTAAAAATTTATTTCATTTTAATGTAAACAAAGCGGTTTGTTAATGAACACTTTTAGGGTCAATAGTGAACTAAATGATAATGGCTTATAGGATACAATACTGTACGGGGTCTCAGACATTCTCAAAATGTCTTTTACTTTATACAGTGCTACTTTATATGGCTTTTCAATTAAAAAAAATCACACAGTGATACCCGTACAGATACAGAAATTTACTGCAATCTAACTTCATAAAACGGGATTTGGCAATGTCAGAGGAAGGTACATTTGTCTTGGAGGATTTAATCTGGAACCTGCTGGGGGAATCGCAGTGTATCACAATTGACTGTGCTTATTGTTAATACTAGAATTTATCCTCTGATTTCACCATTCCTTTGTGATGATAAATCTTAAGTAGAAAGCAAGATGGTCAAGCTAGGAAGTCTTAAAAAGTAATTTCAGCTGCCTTAAAGCAAATAACTAGCAATCAAAATTGAAAGAATCTGGATTTTTATGGCAACGTAAATAAATGATGAGTAGAGATAAATATAACCAGGGCAGTATAAAAATTTGTTGTTTAGTTTAGTCTCAACTTTGTTAATGTATTAGCTTGATTTTGATTTAAGAATCTCTCTACTTTCAGGAACAGAAGAGTTCCTTTTGAATGAAATTACTTATTGATCTATAACCAATTACACTTTTACCCTCAGAAAACACTCAGCAGTGATCATTTTCAAAATTAGAGGGAATTACAGTATTCAATCTTCCCAGGCGCCTTATTTCTATAAAGGCACTCTTGCATTGCACCAAGGTGCTTTTTTTTAAAATTTACTGGCTTGAGTAAATAAACAAAGAAAGAAGGCCTTAAATAAAATTCAGATCTTGTCTATACCTTTCTATTACATTGAAACGCACAGACAAAATGGCTGGCTGGTAATGTACAATCTTAATTTAAAAGTGTGAACAAAGCAACTTCTTCCAGAACTGCCAGAAAAGCTGAGAGCCTACATTTTTCAATGCAAGTATTGTGCTGCTGAAGAGAATTTCAAAATTTGCTTTCCGAAGCCACATCTAACTTCAGGTGCCTAGTCATCATTTGACTGCTTCTTTGTGAGCTGGGACCAGATCCACCCTCTGTGGTCAGCAGTGTTACTTTCTTCTTACAGTCTTTTCTTTTTCATTAGCATATTAAGGAATGTTTTTCTTGTAGATTTACTATACCTGGAGTCTGTCAAAACCACAGCGTTCGTGTAATCTTCTGTTTAGCCTTGATTTATCCATTTTAATACAAACATTGGGTTCATTAATTGTGAGTTGGAGATCAAAAATTATTGCCTGCTTATAAAAGTTTTGGGGTTTCCTTTTTCCAGATAACTTCCTTTTACCTATGCTGTAGCAACAGATGGTAAAAATAAAGGAATAATTGAGAGTTTTCTATGGTCTACACTACCCGCTTAATAGGGATGGGGAAAATCAGAAATTATACTTTAATGGCCCTGAAATTTCTGTGAAGCGGCAAAAGGCCTTTTATCATGGTGCTCTGTGAGGTGATCGTGGCCTTCTCCTGTTGTCTTTGCAAGAGACTTTGAGAAGGTCCCTGAAGCCCACTCTGCTTGGGAGTAAAACCTGTGATAACTGTGCAATTCCACTGGAACAAAGCCTGACCTTCTGAGAGCTGCTTCTCTTTAGTCTCTGGTGTGGAGACACCAAGGGATTGACCTGAAATCCTAAGATGTCTGGCAAGGATTTTCTTAAGGGCCATCAATGTTAGAGAAAACTTGGAAAAACTGCTGGGATATAATTTCCCAGAATCTATTTCAAATAAGGCTAGTATTCAAAAGCAAGTTGAAAGGCAGTATTTTCAAAAGCACTCATGGTATCAAAGAACGTATATCTTATTAAAGTCAGTGGAACTGTAGGCACTTCTGAGAATTTTACCTGAGATCTATTTTAGCTCAGCCAGATACAGTGAAACATCCTGGTTATAAAAATGAAGAATATAGAAATGGAGAGGCCTACGTATATGTTTTTTGTTTGAAAAATAGTTTATTGGATTGAAGTTTTTCAATATTGGCAGCTCTTGAGTTAAACTAGCTGTAATAAAAGTAGCAGGAGGGGTTGTGTCACTCAAAGCTTCCTTCTTGCACCGACGTTGAGATGCCACTAAGAACGTCTTACCTACCAAGGAACTAGAAACGTGCAAAAGCTATGAATAGTGGTAGGAGGAAAAACTGGAAGGAGGGTAGAGTCTAATTCTGCATGTTCTTCTGCATGCACCCACCCACCTGTTTGTATAATGAATATGCATGAGCAATGAACGCCTGTCTCCATTGAGATGCACTGTGCATGGAGAACTCGCCTGCGTTATATCAGCTATAACATTATAACAGGGATATAGTTGTGATTTAATTATGCTGGGATTCAGTTTTACAGTAAGATAGAAACAGGCTCTTTTGTTACTGAGCTTCCAATTTACCCAGGAGGTCATTAATCACTCGGATCCTCCTCACTGACAAAATTTGGGACAGATGTGTAAGCATAGGTTTTAAGCGTGTTTTCAACAGAATGGTGGCAAAGAAAGTTCCACGGGGAACTATTGCTTTGAGGGAACTGTTTTAAAATCACAGTCCTCATGTGAGGGTGCTTGTTCGGCGTGTTTCAGAACAGAACTATGAGGTAGCTTGCTCTTAACCTTCTTCATTCTAGGAATGGAAGAGAAAATTACAAGATTGATTAAGGTACTTCAGTGTGTGCTTGCCCTCTTTATTATTCTGTTTACTTAAAGGTGATGTAAACCTAATAATGAAATCAAGCTCATAACAAATTCTGATTTGGAAAATTGCTACTTGATCATCTGAATCACAGCTTTAGTGTTAGGTTAGGAGCACATTTATTTAAAGTAATCATTTAACCTCCCCAAATAACCATTGTTAATATGAGAAACATTTGAAAAAAATGTGTAATACCAGATGCTTTACAGTTCCAGTGCAAATATTTTAAATTCCAGGTAGGTTATTATAAAACCCCACCTGTACTGTAGCAGCCTAGCTATAAAGGACTGGTTGCATATGTGATACCTATGCATCCCTGTGCTTCAAGAAAAGGATGTTAAAATGCCTTAGTCACCCAGAGAAGCAGCAATTTTCATAGCTATCACTTGACTTCTGCTGCTGAAGTGGTCTCCTGTGCAGTCTCTGCTGGGAGATAGGGTTCAAGAGGAAATAGATATCATGCCTAAAAATCTACTGCTATTTCCTTCTCATGTTGACAGATAAAAGGACAGATAGCTCTGACAATTACTACACAATCCTCCTTTTTTTTCCCCCCTTCTTGGCATGGTCCTTATCCATCTCCATGCCCAATGGGAAGAGGCAGCAGCTTGTTCACGCAGTGTTCGGTTAATCACCACGTGCACTTCTGTGCTTGGTTTCTGCATTGACTTCTGAAGCCCTTGGGTAATTCTGGCAGTGATTCCTGCTCCTCTGGCTGCTCTTCTCTTCCCAGCCTCTCTTCCCAAGTGATTAGACAGACAAGTAGATATATGCCATCATGTTTCACGAGCACTGTGCTGTTACTTTCTTGAGTTTCTAGCTTTTCTGTGGTAGGGAACAAAGTGAAGTTAGATATTGCCTCAAAGGGCTAAGAAATCCTGTTAAAATTGCTCTTTCTGGCAATGCTGGTGGCATAGGAAACTGGCGTTCTCCCATGGGGCACAAATAATATTTGCTGTATGAATGAAGACAAGAAGGATAGAAATCCATCAATAGACTTCAACACTTTGAAAAAATGATTTAAGTATAAATTATGCCATATTTCTATCTGTCATTGTTAAAATGAAAGACACTTAACTATACCAAAGTGTAAGATTTTATGTGCTGGATGAAATTAGCCAGCAGTTTCTGTGGCTTCCTTGTTTGTGTCATTTGTTTCAAAACAGAAATATTTGGGGAGCACAAAACCAATGTGCTGTTTTTATGGTTACAGCTCATTTTGAAATTGAGAACAAGAAGTTCGTACGGGGGGATAAGGCCAGCAAACCATTTTAGATGTTACGGCTGGTGAGGGACCTGCTCCAACACCTGGATATAAGCAAGTCTATGGGGCCAGATGGAATCCACCCAAGGCTACTGAAGGAGCTGATGGAAGTGCTCATTGAGCCACTCTCCATCATTTACCAGCAGTCCTGGCAAACTAGGAAGGTCCCAGCTGACTGGAGTCTAGCACATGTGATGCCCATCCACAAAAAAGGTTGGCAGGATGACCCGGGGAACTACAGACCTGTCAGTCTGACCTTGGTAGTACCTAGAAAAGTCATGAATCAGATCATCCTGAGTGCCATTATGCAGCGCATGGAGGACACCCAGGCAATCAGGCCCAGCCAGCATGGGGTCATGAAGGGCAGGTCCTGCTTGACAAACCTGGTCTCCTTCTATGACAAGTGACCTGCTTGGTGGTTGAGGGAAAGGCTGTGGATGTTGTTTACCTGGACTTTAGCAAGGCCTTTGGCATGCTTCCCCGCAGTATGCTCCTGGAGAAACTGGCTGCCTGTGGCTTGGACAGGAGTGCTCTGTCTGGCTGGAGGGCTGGGCCCAGAGAGTGGTGGGGAATGGAGTTAAATCCAGTTGGAGGTCAGTCACGAGTGGTGTCCCACAGGGCTCGGTACTGGGGCCGGGTCTCTTTAACATCTTTATCAATGATCTGGATGAGGGGATTGAGTGCACCCTCACGAAGTTGGGTGGGAGTGTCGACCTGCTTGAGGGTAGAAAGGGCTTTGCAGAGGGATCTGGACAGGCTGGATCAATGGGATGAGGTTCACCAAGGCCAAGTGCCAGGCAATAGGACAAGAGGAAACAGCTTCAAGTTGCTCCAGGGCAGGTTTAGACTGGATATTAGGAAGATTTTTTTACACTGAAAGGATTATTAAGCATTGGAAGAGGCTGCCCAGGGAGGTGGTTGAGGCACCATCCCTGGAGGTATTTAAAAGATGGGTAGACCCAGTGCTTACAGATATGGTACGGTGGTGGGTTTTGTGAGCATTAGGTTGGTGGTTGGACTAGATGATCTGAAAGGTCCCTTCCACCCTAGGAGATTCTGTGATTCTAGAATTCTATGATTCTGTATCAATATATGCAAGGTATAACCCAACCTGAAATACACTGAAGACGCAGCATTATTAGCATGATAGATTAATCAGTTTTTTAATTAATCACTTACTTAAATTTTCAAATCTGTTAGTGGAGCCTTCACAGTTAAAATTAATAACTGAGGTGAACAGTCATAGGAGAGGATATATGGTATGTCTTACAGAAAATTGGGTTTGGGATCATGAATAAATTCAGTTTGTGCTCTTTGCCCCAACTATTTATATACTGCATCTATTAAAATATACAGTATGGGAAAGGCATTTTTCATTTGAAACTGTTTCCATGAGGAAGACATAGATAAAAATCAAGTGAAAACTTTGGTGAGTTTTTGTCAACTTTGTTTCAAAAATTGTCTTGTTTTAAAAGTTTCTCCTCTTTATAGCTATTTATTCATTTTTTGCATATGATCTATTTCATTTTTTATAAACTAGACAAATATTTAATATTTCCAAATGAAATGTTGACTTTTCTGTAGAAAAAAAATTTGATACCAAGCAGTTTTGATTTTCAGCCTTCAGTTAATGGAAAATTCTGCAGAAGTCTTTTCTCAACTTTTTTCCTGCTCATTTTCAGAGCTTCTGACAAACTTAAAAGGACTATTATTTCCTGCTCCCCTTCCTCTGTCTCTTAGTCTCTTAGTTAAACATATGCAGTATTCTTCTACACCAGGCTTTTAATAGATGTTAGATTCTATTGTACGTATACGTAATATGTGGATAAGTTTTAATTTATGCAAGTATAATGACCTTCACTCAAGTGAACAGAAATAGTAAAAGTCGGGTGAGGATCAGACTTCTGCGTTTGAGCATACCAGAGAAAAAAATTGCAGATTCTTAAGGTAAAGGAATTTGTTATTCTCTTTTGAATACTTTACATGTCTTGGGCTTAATGCCTAATGGAAAGTCAATTGAAAGATTCTTATTGACTTAGCTGTATTTGGATCAATGCCTAGAGAGTTGAATGTACTTTCAGTGAGATTGATGGTAAAAATACCTTTGATTTTACTGGTTTCTATTAAAGCTAATTAATTTTCCCAGGAAGAGTTTAATAATCTTTTTTAAAAAAATACTCTAAGGATAATGTTTCTTCTAATAATCATCTTTCAAATATGGAATTCCTTCTTATTACATACATATCTGTGCAATGCTAAGATTTGGTAAGGCCAGCGGTGGCTTGTATATGCATGAAACAGTGATGACTTTAAAATGGAAATATTCACATCCAGGAAAAGGTAAAAAGAAACCAACAAAAAACCCCCACAGATCTAAGATTCAGAAATCTGATATTTTAGAAATGCTGAGCATGCACATTGGTGGCTAAAGTCAGGGGAAGCTGAATATAGTCAGCACCTCTGAAAATCAGGCCATCCTCACGTCAGCTAAGTGGGCATCAGGGATCACTCTGGAGCCCTGGAAAGACTTCAGATCATTATGTTTATCAGGGTTGGGATATATAATATTCTGCTTCCTTGAGGCACAACAAAATGACTTAAGGCTGATGTTATCTAACCTAGAATTTTTCAAATATTTGATATTTCCTTACTATGCTTATATACATAATACTTATTTGTGATTTTTTTTTTTCTCATCAATATATGTGTATGGAAAATGCTATAGAAAGTTTAATTGTTGTGGGCAGTTCTTCTCTTTAGGGAACAAAAAACTTAGCAACCAGACTATATGTTAATCTTGAAACTGAAGGAAAATTAGTATAAAAAAAGGATTTCCAGACTTACTTATAGGTTTGGATAATGAAAAGCAGTGGAGTCAAAAAAGAGTTATTTATGGGACTACGCAGGCAGGTGAGAATACAATTCAATGTACACAAGCATTAAATTAATTAGATTGGGAGCAATTAATTAATCTAGGGAATTTGTGCTAAATGCAGCAATCATTTACCACACTGGTCAGGTTAGAGATCTAAGTTTGTAGGAAAGAAAATAAATAAATCACTGAAATGGTCAAGCCATGCCTTGAAAACATGCAATTAAGTTATTCTTTTGTATTAGCAGAGACATAGATTTAAAAAAATCTCTTAAAAGGAATTTTATGATATAAGGTGTCTGTTAATGCCTCATCTTGAATGCTCTGCACAGAGCGACAGTGGTCTGTTCTTGCCATAAACTGGCCAAATTGCTGAGACAGGGTCATGGAAATGAGCTGATTCTGGCATAGAACAGACTGATACCTTACTGTATGAAAAATATGAATGGGATTTGGACAGTTGATATAATTAAACAGTTTGGCTATGACTGTCGTCATGGAGCGCTGCAAGAAGAAATCCTGATGCCAGCATGGACGGTCTGTTACACCAGCGTGGCAGGTCTCATCTCCCAGCTGTGCTTTCCTGTTCCCCAGCCTAGAAATATGCTTGAGGGAAGCAACTCCTTTCATCTTCTTCCTCTATCTTGAGATAAATAGAAGTTCTCACTTTTTTCTGTCTACCCAGATAATAACTCCTTTATCCATCCTGCTCCTTTCGTGCTTTTGAGAGGATAAAAGCTTCCTTCCCCAAAAGCATGCTGTATGAGGTCACCACCTTCCAGCCCCTTGGCAAGAGAAGATTGGACAACCAGTAGGACCTAACTTCTTGTCTAGAGTACCACATGTAAGTCACAAAATGCTCCAGTTGTCAACACTAGTGAGTCTCCTGAGGTCCTTTTATCCAGCAAAGATGTAGAGCCTGGCTGAGGGTGAGAATACTTCTGGTGGCCCCCCATGTAGTAGAATCATCTGATAGCCATATGGAAAGAATTGCACGTGGCCATGGTGTTGTATGAAATGATCTTGCAGACCAGATCATGGACTCCACGATCCCTTCTAATATTGCGTATCTCAAGATTACACAGTAAATTGAATCCCTCTCTTGGCTGAACTGCTTAAGATCTGAAACTTTGTCTTTGAATTTGATGGCAAGTCTTCCCTGGACTTTACTGCTGCAAACTCTACACAAATTGGAGTATTGATCCAGCATGAGGAGAGAACAAAAACATGGAACTTAATTTTTCTGGAGCCTTGTTGAACTTAAAAAAAAATGCTAAAAAGATTAAGAATAGAAGGCTGTTGGGCAGAGTCATGTTATACTAATAACAAAACCTGTGCATTTTTAAGAACTGAGGTGAATTTGGACAGGCAAGCAAAAGAGCAAGCGCATTTAATTAACATAAACTTGAAGAGGCTCATGAGCTCTTCATAAAGCACCTCTTATTTTTTACATTGTTACTTTTAGAGCTCATAAGTTCTCTACAGATTACATCCAGCCTTACTTTCAAGGATTCTTTCTTTCTCTTCCCTTTCCCTTGTTCCCTAACTTGTTTTCCTGCCGTGTCCTCACACGCAATTTCATTTCTGTTGCGTGTTCTGCAGTCCAAGTGAATCCCAATGGAAGCAAGTGGCAATCTCCAGGGGTCTTGGTGATTACATACCTTTTCTTTCCCACAGAATCATAGAATCACATGGGGTTGGAAGGGACCTCTGGAGATCATCTAGTCCAACCCCCCTGCCAAAGCGGGTCCACCCAGAGCAGGTTGCACAGGAACGTGTCCAGGTGGGTTTGAATGTCTCCAGAGATGGAGACTCCACCACCTCTCTGGGCAGCCTCTTCCAGGGCTCTGTCACTCTCACAGGAAAGAAATTCCTCTTCACGTTTAGGTGGAACTTCTTATACTCAAGAGGCATACCGTATAGCTAAAGGAACAGAGGAGTCACTTCAGATGATGATTCTATGGTGTACTCACATGGAAGACCTTCTTGATGAGAACCATCAATTAGTTCTGTTTGATTAAAGACAAAAAGCAGCAAGAACAAATAAAATGAGCGTGTGGCCAAAAATTAGGAGACATATCCTTTTGGGGCTAGGTTTTTAATATATAAATACCAAATTTCTGGCTTCAGAATGGAGGACAGAAGAATTAGTTTATAATGTAGAGATAAATAAATAGCCCATCTTTCCTCCATAGGAGCACCTTTCCAAGTTAACATTATATTCACCCATTGATAGTTTAGACCCATCCCAGACTAGTCGGGTCCTTTTAATCCAAAAATTTCCTGCACTGGCTACTAGCCAACATCCTTGCATATGAAGGTTACAGCAATTTTAATCTCTTGGTACCAACTCTTCCAGAACATTGCCATGTATAAAAAGAGCTGATAAAAAATTTAGCAGACATTTTAGCAACCTTATTAACATTTAAAAGAATACTTGACTGTTTGCAATAGTAGAATATTTGAGACGTTCACTTAAACCTGGCTGATCACCCAAAGGAAGAAGCATCAAATTGTAGGAAATTATTGTGATTATTTGGGCAGTAAGAGCTGTGGATGATTGAGGGCCACTTCCAAGAGCCAGCTACTTTCATCTGCCTATTGGGTACTTTGCCGCTTATTATATCTATTGTATATTTTATTAAGCATATATTCTTTATTATACCTAGTAATATAATAGGGTCAGCCCTGATAATATTTCCTACCTTGTTGCTGCCTATTTCTCATCTAATTTTAGAGAAGCACAGAAGGATTTGCTCCCCGTCCTCCCTCCCAGGCATGTCTGGGGGTGCCTGGGCTCAGACCCCAGTGGAAGGTGTGTTTACCCAGAGCGTTAGAAGCCATGGCAGTGCAGGGTGTAGGCAGGTTGTAGGCACTTCGGGCTGACTGTGTGCAGTTTGGAAACACAAAAGGACAGACGTGAGGACTGGCATCACTTTCAGAGCATCCTAGACTATCTTTGAAGCTTTTGGTGGCAGCTGGAATAAGGGAGAGCGACTCAGGTTGCTGCGAGCCATTGAAAGAGGGCCAGGTTTGCACAGGACAGGTCAGGGTTTGTTTCTCATGCGTATAAGCCAGAAACCCAAGATCTGGGCCATTAACTCCCTGTCTTTTAAATTTATGAGCTCTAAGTGAGGATGAGGATATAGTGTGCGCTGCAGCACAAAGTACCAGTATAGCAGTTTTTCAGTGAACACGCACTATAAAGGATATAATTTTTAATACCCATCAGAAAGATTAGCCTGTTGATGCACAGCAAGGCTAGGGGAAAAGCGGTGGTAGTGGCCTGAACAGATTCTGATCCTAATGCCAAACAATTCTTAATTTATTCCATTATTAACTTGTTTGAAGAAAATGCAGCAAGACCAATAAGTATGAGCAAAATGTGCATCAGGGCAGAAGACTCCTGCTGGAAGGTGCAAGGTGCAGAGGCAATTTTACAGGGCCTGCTGCTTTGCTTCAGGCATTTGTTTAAGTAAACATTGCTATTATAATTAATCACTTCGTGCTACTAAGGAAAGCTTGTGTTAATACCATTCTGGTTTTGTGAGATACTTCCCGAAACCCATCATTAATTAATTAGACCACTTATTTAACTTGGGTTTTGCTCTGTGATGCCTTAGTGTCATCACCAAACTGTAACTTTAATGATAGTTTGCTTTTTTCTTCCAGATTGTTTTATTGTCTTGAGCCTTTCTCGCTTTTCACTTACACCGTTGTGTCAGTGAGGAGTAACTATAGTAAAAACACTGAATTTAATCTCGTGCTCCAGAGGGTAGAACTGAACACACCAGGCCTGGTTCTTACTGTCTCCCAGTTTAGTGACTTAACCTTTCCAATCTCTGACACTAACTCGTTGCACCAGGGCCATGCAGGACCTATAGCCAGAACAGGGAATTTATCTGAATTTCCCAGCCCCCAGGGTTAACAGTTATATCTTCTTTATTTGCTCTTCAGTATGGTGCCTGTGCTGTCTAACCCTTTCCTCACTCTCGCCATCAGTGCATCTCCCCTGCTGGGGGTCACCGAGCAGCCCTGTCCTTTCTCTCCCACCAACAACCACGGGTGTGTAATACTGGCCTTCCCTATCAATCTTACACTGATTCTTCCCATTTGACAGCAGGCTGCTGCTGCTGCTGTTGAGTCTCTTTTTGGGGTGTTTTTATTTGCTCAGATCATGCCAGTCCCAAGAATTTCTGCAACAAGAGGAGACAGGATAAGGATTTAACGAAGTGATATTGTCAGTGTTCTGGTGGTTTATGCTTAGTGTAACAGTTGCACTAACAACACGTGAGTTTTCCTGTTAAAAGTTTGGAGAGGCTTAAATATCCCTGTGTTTGTGAGAGCCCATTTACACTGAAGCATTCTGGTGCTCCAGAGGGTGGGTTAGCTGAAGGAACTGACTGATGTGTTTCTTGGCTTTTGCTAATTACCTGGCTTACATTGAGTGAGGGTGCCGAGGAACAAAGGAAAGACACAGGTCCTTCGCCTCTGCCAGTTGGGTGTGAAA
>JAOTQQ010000023.1:9652093-9669893 GCA_026546715.1 Gallinago undulata
CAGCCAGACAGGCATCAGCTGTACTGACGACGTGTGGGGTGGCAGAGGAGGCAAAGAAGTTAATTGTTCCCTCAGAGCCGCTGGGACCTCAGCTGAAGAAGGATGTCCAGTTTTGAGGGGCTGGCTTCTGAAAAGAAGGTAAGCAAATTAGGCAGCTAGTAAAAGAACCAACAATATGCTCTAGTTTAATTAATATGTAGCTCCTGAGAAGCAAATGAAAGAATGGGGCTCTGTTTGGTTTATGAAAGAAAAGACAGGGACTGAGTGGATATGAAAACCGACTTGCAATATGTATAGGTTGTTATAAACAGGACTGGGGCTCATTTGTTTCTCCTGTCTGTCGAGAAAAGGTAAGAAATAGTTGGTTGAATTTGCAGCAATGCTCTCGCGTGTTGGGAAGAGGTTCCCAGCTCTGTGTGATGGTTAGCAGTGGAGCAGGTTATGGAGCACGCCTGCCCAGTTGATGCTTTTGAGGTCAGGCTGTGCTCCTGGCTGGAGTGGCAATGCTCTGGAGACTTCTGCTCTGTGGTTTGGCTAAAGGCAGCCTGTGTGTACTCACTGCTGCCAGCGAGCAATGGGTGCAGTGAGGGCTTAAACTGCGTGCTCCCATCCACGCTGCAGCTTTTCAGCTGGGAGGCTCGGCTTCAGGAATGATGTCAGCTGAACGCTTAGATGTAAGCACGACGAAGCTCTCTGCTTTCATTCCCAAAGACATAGGAAACGGAGCGAGTAAGCTGCTGCTAAGAATTTTCTTTTGATGTCCATCAGCCTCAGTGTCACCAGCAGACTGTAAGGGGCAGAGGAGCACGAGGCAGAAGCTGCTCTCCCTTTGCTGTGTCCCCGTGCCCTCGTGTTGCACGCCGGCCAGCTGCTTGGCTCCTACGTGCGAGAGAGAAATGGGAGTGCGTGTGCCTGAGCGTTGTTCTCGGGCCCAGCAAAGGCCTGCCGGGGTGTTCTTCACCAACTGTTGGCATGTGCCTCCCCTTCAGCTTGTGGGGAAGGTGGTGGTGATGTAACTGCCTTTGCCTCCTCGCCCACCTCTCAAATGTTAGCGAGCGGTTGCTTTGGTTGCTGCGTGGGAGCAGTGAGGTAATGTGAACCATCCTGCTGTAAATCCAAAATAACCCCAACGGGCTGAAGAGATTACTGAGCAAAACTCCATTTGGTTATAGCACAAGAATAACGTGCGATTGGGGGGAATTTATTCTCCAGGTTTTTGAGCTGTTTGCCCAGTTCGTTGGCTGCAGGTAGAGCTGCACACCAGTGTGAAATGTTTTTTAAGTTTTCTTGTCACAATAGTGCATGCGGATTATCTAAAAAATAACAATCAGTCACAAATCACAGAGGATAAACTTTCCAGTTTCATTTCAAAAAGGGACTCTCTGGTTTCTTTATATTAGCGACTCTTTGTGGTGAGGCTCTCTAATGCTTTTAGCAGCATGTTGATTTAAAAAGTCTCCTTTAGCTATTAGGAGTTGTCACAACTTAGGGTTCATATCATAAAAGCTCAGTACACTTGAAGCATATGTGAAGTTTTATCTTTTTGGTGGTGTTCTCTGGGTCTAAACCTTGAAATTCTGTACATGTCTTTGTCAGTAGAATCATAGAATCATTTTGTTGGAGAAGACCTTTGGGATCACGGAGTCCAACCATCTACCCTACTCTACAAAGTTCAACTCTACACCGTATCCCCCAACACCACATCTAAACGACTCTTAAACACCTCCAGGGATGGGGACTCAACCACCTCCCTGGGCAGCCTATTCCAGGGTCTGACCACTCTTTCTGGGAAAAATTCAAAATACAGTAGACTGTATCCCAGGGTTTCCTCTGGAGAAATGGCAAGGTATTGCCCTGAGCACCAGGTGTGCTGCATCTGCAAGAACTTGGTGTGGACTAAACCAGCTTGGGATTGGTGTTACCACTTTGCAGGTGGTGGTCTGGTTAGATGTGAATCGGTATCATTGCTCTGTTTCTGCTGTCAGCCCCGGGCAGCACACAACGAGCATGGGTTTGCCGAATTGCAAAGGAAGGTGAACCTCCCAACGTGTCGCCCCATCCTTCAATACCTTCTATCCCTCTTCTCCCCAGGTTGTGTCGTGCACCTTCACCAGGTGTTTTGCACTTCTGCGGTCGCAAGGGTAGGTCATGGATTTGCTTCGTTGCCCCAAAACATAGAAGTCATCCAGGTTGATAATGTCTGCTCTTTCATCGAGTTGGAAAAAAAAGTGCTGAATAAAATCATTGCTGTGACTGTGTCAGGATTGTCACTTTATCTGTCTTGTAATGGAGATGTTGTTGAGCATTTCTAATTATGATATTAATCTTCACTGTCCCCTGACACAGGTGTAATATCGGGAATACCAGTGCATGACAAATTTATTACTTTTGACCCTGAGAGGCACGAGTCACAAGCGCTTTTGGTTTGCTGGCAAAACTAATTGGTTCCCTATAGTCCTTCTTTTGCTCAGTGAAAATATTTAAGAGGTTTGTGCTGCGCTTTTCCTATAGTGTACAGTAACATTACAAATTGAGACAGGGAAACAGTCTTGTGTGAATCATGTTCTCCCATGCACATGCTACTCATGGTGATCATCAGGAATGTTCCTTGTATTGTTAGTATTTTTGGAAATTAGAGACAGAATTGATTTCTGCTTCTGAATTTTTCACATGGAAGCTTATGCTTTAGAAAGGTTACCGACTTGGTGTATTTTTAAATTGTTTTTTAAGTGTTAGCTTGCAAGATAGTTCCTAATCACAAGCAAATTACTTGTGGTGACTGGGAGGGTGCAGAGAAAGCAAGTTATATTTATGGAAACACTGATTCCCTCTTGAGGAGGTGGGGAAGGGATGGAGCCTGTCCTCTGTCCTGTGCTGCCACGGTTCCCTGAGGGCCTCGCCATAGTTTAGCATCGCTCAGAACCAGTATCAAGGGGAAAAACTGGTGCTTAGCCCTTTGGTCCTACTGGGGAGTTGATAGCAGGTCTTTTCCTCTTAAGGCTGATTTTCTTGAAGTTAGTGGGCTTTTCTGTTACCACTTGACTGACTCTTTTATAGATGTTTAAGGCGGGATGCTATTATTTAGGTTTTTGCTCCACTTTGCCCCTGTCTTGGAAAAAACTTTACAGGCTTTCAAACTTCAGTTCCTTTGATTTAAGATAGGTTAAAAACATCAAACCTTACCCGTTTGATAACTGTCCATGTGTTTCTGTTCAACACCAGGAACTGGTGCATCACTGGATGCAGAAGGAGAAAGATCAGTGGTCTGACGTGGTGCTGTGTAAGTTACAGAAAGATGGTTTTCCAGTTTATTTCCTTAATGCAAACTGCAATATGGGAAATGTTTAGGAGTGGGGTAGAATGTACAAGCAAAGGCAAAAGGTCTCATTCTTCAGCACCACTAACCGGTTGGTGCTGATTTCAGTGGGACTGGGAGAAACCTGGATTCAAATCCTTTCCCCACCTAGTTCAGACTGGGACCTGGTCCAGACTCCCACACTGTAGCTTGAGGACTTTAAATGTCAGCTTTTGACTCACCTCAACTCGGTGAGTGAATCGTTGTTTCATTCTATGTTGTAAAATTCTTGGTTGTGTTGCTGCATGTCAGGAAGGAGCTATGTTTTCATGAAGACTGTCTAGAAAAAAGCTTCTTTGACATAAAGTTTGGAAAACTGTCTTCTGTATATTGACGACAAAATGGTCCTACTTATTTTATGATTGCTGTTGCTGGTTGTTGCTGAATTCAGGATCCGTACAGCAATGACTTCTTTTGGAAGTTGGCTGAAACATTTTCAATCAAAACTCAGGAGTGGAGATTTACATGATGTCTTTTTAAAACGAGTGAAATGCATTCCTAACTGTGATTCCTAGAATTGCTTAGAGGTGCAAGAGGCAAGGAACCTGGAGAGCAGTGCAGCAGTTGCACAATATTAGGGACATATTAAAAGGAAAATATCACTGTGCACCAACTCTTAACATGACACGTGGCACATTCTCTCTTCCTAGAACCCACTGTGTATTTCCAAAGGCCAAACCCTTTCCTACATCCCTTAATACCACTGCATTTATTACAATGAATAAATTGAATGTGCCTGGAGATGTGGACAAGGGACATGGTGATAAGACACTGTAGGGATGGAAAAGACAGAGCAATTAGGTGAATTCTTCTCTTGTATGTGGTAGTGGGTATTTTCCTAGTTGTAAAGGAGGTTGATGCATTTTTATTTATTACCGATTCTAGCCACCTGATATATGTTAAATCTGGATTCTGTATGATATTTGCTTGATTTATTAACACCCCCAGGAAAACACAGGCAACAGTGATTCTCTGTACCAATCATTTGTTATAAAACTTCCAAGACATTTAGTAATTCTATCCAATAATTAATGAATTAAAAGCATTAGTGCATACGTGAAAGATGTTTTTCGAAAGGCTTTTTAATGGTTTAAAAATAAATAACCTTGTAAAAGACAGCTGCAACACCCCGTTTTATTTCCTGCTTGTCATGAATTCCTGCTGTGTTTTACGGCTCTAAAATTAGACAGAGAGCTAAGTTGTTGGATTTGTTTTCCATTGGCTATCATTCAATGAAGAGGATATTTGTGATGGCATAAGTGTAAATGGACAAAACTTGCATCACTGTTCATGCAGAGTGTTTTGGTCACTTTTTCTTCATCTCGCATCCTCTGAGTAATAGCAAATAAATAAGTACGGGTTGCAACTGGAGAGTCCTTTAATGGCTGGTATTAAATATGATATGCTTTTGACAATTCAAAATATTTTTCTGATGAAGACTGTGTCAATGTATTTGCCTCATTACATATTTATTTTTTTTAATTTCCAAGATATTTCTAATAGAAACCTGTTATTCAGAGCTTGTGTGCATGAGCATTTCAAGCTTTTAAGAAATGTAAACATTTCTAATGCTGATTGCAGACTTACCACGTAATGCTTTTTTGATGCATCGTAACAAATAAAAAAGTGGTTATAGCATTAGAGGTAGGCAATCCAGAGGATCACTTGGCCGATGTGCAGTACCTTAAGTGTAGTTATTACTCCTAGGATTAAGTGAAAATAACAAGCCAAAGAGGTTTCTTCAGTGTTGCATCACTGCCCTGTTCACTTTTTTTGAATGAAAATTTTAAATCTGAAAAACATTTCTTACCTTCTCTTTCGATTACAAAATTAGGATTTCTAAATAATGACAGAAATGCAGTAGTAGGAAGTCATATACAAATAATAGACCTAGACAGGATAAGTTGTTTAATACATTTTTCTTTTTTTTTTCTTCATAAGACACAAGATTATGCTTTTGTTCTACTTCCTGTTGCTGCTCCAGAGCAGTACACTAGAAGCTAATTTGAATTTTAACTGTGTTAACGAAAATACATTTAGAAAACATAGCTTGTGCTGAAAGCAGATCGCTGAGGTTCATTATGTTGGCATAGAATTAGCAGAAAAGGTGGATTCAATTTATAACCTTCTGATATTGGTGCCTCTTGGTCATGTTTTTAACCTTTTCTGCAAGGTCATGAAACACTAGGCACTTACTTGTTGTAGTAGTAGGATTTTTACAAATGCGGTGTAAGTTGCATCTTCTGCTGATGGAAACAGAACTGTTTCTGCAAGGCTATGGGAAGGGGAACCAACAGTGAAAATGCACATAGCCACCATCTCGGTAACAAACGTCGCAGGAAATGTGTCTCACTGGAGAGCTGCAGATTGCTAACCCCTGTATGACTTTGAGGATAGTTCATTAAAACAAACAAACAAACAAAAAAACCCAAAGAACTCCAACAACGAAAAAAAACCCACCAAAGTGCAAGGGTACAGAGCTTGAAGTTTAATTGCAATACTTGTTTAAATGTACAAATCCAGAGCCTTAGCTGTCATCCCCTTTTAAACAAATCCTGCCTGGGTCCGTGCATGGATGCTTCAGTCGTGCAGTGAGAACCAAGTGGATGTGCTGCTTTTAAAATCTGTCCTGAGAATCTCGTTGAAAAGCATAAATGAATTTTTAATTCACACCTGTGGCTTCTGCGCAAAAAAATATCCCGAGGAAAAGGTGTCAGACTTGATTGCTAGAAAATTTGTTATAACTGCATTACGTATCAAAATTATTATATTGGATGACAATTTCTATTATTTTCACAAGGTCCGTTCAGTTTAATTATAATTTACCACTCAAGTATACCGTTCTCTTCGTGTTAATCTTCAAATTATTCTTGCTTTTGCTTTAATAGCTATTTCTGAGTCATAGAAAGTACACCTAATTAATACCTCTGCACATCATTACAATTAAACATTAATCAGATTTGATTTTTAGAGTAATGTGCTACCAGTCTTCTAATCTTCTAAGTTACGACCTGATAAAAATTTCATTACCCTAGTTATAAAGTTCTCAATGGAGAAGGAATTTCCATTTAGTGCATTTGATGCATAGTGGTGTCTTCTCTCTAAATTTTGCACTCCTCCTACATCTCTGTGGATGAATTGGTTAGAGAATCAGAAGTAGTGACACAAAGGAAAGTGACCTTCTAGAGATGAGTTTTCAAAAAATATTCAGTACTCAGCTTCTCAGAAAGGTCTAACAGAAGCAATGGGTGATGTTTTTTATTAACGTGGGCTTGATTGTGTTTAGTGAACGTTATTTCCTTCTTCCCTTTCACTTTAGAAGGGACAGTCAGTAGATGTGAGCATGAAACACTCCATGAACTTTCACAACCCACCTTAACAGTGAGTTTCGTGCAGCTGGTAGAAGCGGTTGACCCTGGTTGGCTTGGCCTCTCCCTTTCTTCATTTTTTCTTTTTTTTTTATTTTTTGTGAGACCTGTTGGTTAGAAAGAGAAAAAAACCCAGCCCAGGGCTGGATGCCCACGTGTCAGAAGAGACAGCTGGCTGACCTGTTGAGCAGTGGTTGCTGTCAAGCAGCTCGTTTCAGGAGCTGACAGCACGGTGGGGCTGTGAACTCCTGTCGCCGCTCCCCCCCGCTTCTGCCCATTCCTAGACTCGGAAGGAAGGCTGTTGGGAAGTCAGGAGATGTATGACAAGAAGTGGACAGGTGGAGAATTAACTTTATTGTGGCCCTGAAACTTATCTCTGACTCGATTAACTTGCTTTCAACGGTGAAAAATCCTTTTCAAATCCGTGGAAGTTCAGAGCAACAAGATGGAATGAGCTCCATGTCATAGGTTAGCTCTCCCACATCATCTGCAGCTTAGAAGTATTTCTTACATTTTTTTCCCTCAGAGAGCTAAAACCCCTCTCTTCATTCAATGGAAAAAACAGACAAACAAACAAAAAAAAAAAAACCAAACCCAAAAGATAACTTCATCTAAGCAAGGGCAAAGCAAAGACAGTAGATAACCTGTTAGAACATCTTTTGGTGGTGCTGGAGAGATTCCAACTTTTATTCTGATTCTGAGCAGGTTTAATTAACCCCGTGTGCTTATTGCTGTGCCAGAGACAAGTTGTTAAACGCTCTGGCATTTCTACCCCATGCAGCAAGTTTGTAAGAAGAACACCCAATTCAGAATTTGTTTTGCTGGAGACATTTTGTTACAAAACCTTACAATGTTCAACCAGTTGTATCTATAAATCATGTTATCAAAATATTGGGACCTGTGCTACTCGGGGCGGGGGGGGAGGGTGGGAAATGAATTATGGAGCTGTCCTTTCCCTAAATTGAAAATGTGTCTGGGTCGTAACAAACACAAACATAAGCAGCAGCCTGCTTAAAGGATGGGTCATATTTTCTCCCTGTTGCCCTTGTGCAGAAAGGATGAAGTTTCATGGTCCCCTCACAGATGTTGTTGACTCAGAAGGAATTGGTAAGGTCTACTATGAGGTGTGAAGAGAGGGCTGGAGAGCCCCACAGTGTCTGTGAGTGCCAGAGCTCTGCTCCATCAGGGTTTTGTGGGACTTGGGGAGATTCCAACGCGCGTGGGTGAGGTGGTGGACACTGAGCCACTGCAGGTGGACACCTTTCCTTCTTTGCCCCGGCAGAGGAAAGGCTCCTGTGAGAGCCCTGGCCTCATGAACTGAGCGGCAGGGGTCTGCTCCCTCTGGATTCACCGGTGTGAGAGGTGTCATTCCAGCCTGCTGTGCTCGGGAAGGGGCTGCTCATCCACGGGGGGCCGACCCCCCCTGCCCAGACAGCCTGGTCTTTGGGAGCGAACCAGTGGTGCTGCAGAAGCTGCACGGGCCGGGGAATGAAAAAAATAGTCAAAGGAATAATGTTGAAATGTCCCCGTGGGGTGTGTGGTTTCATTGAAGTCTGTAGGGAGGAAGCCGAGTGTGAGTTATGCTGTCGTCCAGAGCACATAACGTAGTGGGAGAAAAGAAAATATCCTTCTTGCTGTGTTCCACCATGATTGAAGGTTATGTCCATTGTCATTTGTTTTGTTGCCTTCCATCCCCTTTAAATTTTGCATACTGGAGACATAACTTATGCGGAGGGAGCTGACACTAGTTCCTTTCTGTTACATTCCTGTAGTAATATTCACGGTTATTTACGTATTTGTGTAAGGGTTGAGTCTCCCTGTTATTTTATCCTTCAGGTACTACATCGCTCGTGATTATATTCCTGCTGTGTTTGCCAGCAAAGCTCTGCTAAGCACTGTTCATAAAGGGCTGGGTTTGGTTTCATCCAAGACTTTAATGAACACTAAATACCTGGGATGTTGGTGAGATCACCAAGAGATCCTACTGCAAAATCAGTCATGAATAGGTGTAAGAATGTTTTTACAAGGAAGGCAATGAATTAGTTTTATTCTTTAAAGACTATTTGGAATAGTGGAGCAAAATATCAGTCAGAAATTAAAAGAATAATAAAAAAAATCCAAGCTATTTATTTGGCCTGTACCTTCAAAGACATAGCTTGGAAATAACACCCTTCCAGATCCCTTCCTCAGAACAAGATTTTCTAGTTGTGATATCTACTGGTTATTTCACTTAGCTGTGGACACAGGGTAGGGCTTTCAAGAGGTAAAAAATTAATGTTCCATAGTTCTTGTTCATATTAGCAAATACAGCACAGACTCATCTGCTCTTCAGAGGCATCACTGATGGGTAAAAGGAGATAAGCTTTTAGGAATGTGTGGAGTACATGCCCTGGCATGGAGACTTGGGTACTCTGATCTTGAATTTTTTCACTTGTTTTCTTAGAAAAAGCATTCAGCATTTGATATGAACTCAAATAGAAAGCAAGAACTGGCAACTTAAATTTTTAATGGATGTTTCTTTCTGGGAGTTCCTAAATGGAAAACATTGGGGTGCTGTTCTTTCTCAAGATACAGTTTATTGACCCAACCAGCATCAACAGCCTAAAGTGATATTGTTTGTTTTTAATTCAGCCAAGCTGCTACCGAAAGTAGTATATATCCAACATCCTTCAGTAAATAAATAAATAGTCAAGGTCAAATTCCCTTGTATGGGAGCCGTTTGTCTGGAGGACCCAGGAAACCTTTTTGCTCTCAGTTATTAAAGAAATAGGTCCACTAATCAAGGTTTGGTTTAAAATTCTTTAAAATTCTATGAAAATTTTTGGCAGCATTTTATTGGTTGAGTATTACATGCCTGCATTTTGGATTTACTGGTAATGCTGGTGATCTTTAAAGCACTTTTTAAAAGGCACTTTTAATGAGAATAAAACTTGCAGAACACTCAACCAAAACATTACTACTGCTAGGAAAAAATACTGCACGGTTCTTACTACGAGGGATTTTTCCCTGTTACTGCTGTTGTGTGATTTTTTTACAGCAACTGCTCAAGTGGGGTCGTAAATGGGAAACTGATGTTACTACTGGGCTGAGACATGATTTTGGCCAATGATCTCTCCGAAGCTGAGATTTGTCCTTGCAAAGTGAATGCTTGACCTTGCTTCTGAGTTTCAAAAGGTCACACTGACTTGACTTGAGCAATGTTTAAACCTAAGAATGTCTTTCAGTTTGTTTTTTAGGCATTTTGTTTCGGGATTTTTTTCAGGATCAGAGCTTGAACGACGGTACCTGCTGTGTGCGTCTGTGTGTAGTCCCTGGCCGTGTTGGATGGGCTCATAAATCTTTCTGGGCTGCTACCCTTGTATGTAAGAAACTAATGTACAGGAGGAATATTTTTGTCCACCAGATGCTAATGCGAAGTATGACAGAAGAGTTATTGTTTTGCTTGGTTTATAACATGATTTATAAGACAGACCCCAAGCAGAAATGTTAACCTCTCCAGATAAAGTCACTAATGTCACAGTTTTATTATTCATTCAAATGTCTCTAGGGCAGTAACCTCTCTTTTTATTACTTTAAATTAATTTCTGGAACGAAGTCTACGCTTGTGTGTTTGTCTCTGTTCTGAGCCTTGGGCAAGATGTAGGGCTGGGCAGAAGATGACCAGCACAATGCATCTTGATAATCATGACAGTTCTCTCTTGGCCAAGATAAAATACAGTTCTATCTCAACAGTAAATGAAAGAGATGAAACAGAGTAATGTTTGCTTTTGCCTCTAGCAGTAGGGCTTATGTTTTCCCCCCTTATTTTCTGTTTTTTAGGAGGGTGATACCTTGTCCAGAATAGCCTTTTGTTATTGTGGTAGTTCAAAAGGCGCATTATGACCATTGGAGGCTTTTCATTTCAAGGATAAGAGTTTGATTTCCAAAGAAAACAGGTTTCTGTAATCGTCACATCCATCAATCCTATTTCTGATCCATCCTATTTTCCCCCAACAGCATTTGAACCTTGTTTCAGACAAATTTCATAGAAGCCTAAGGTATCAAAGGTACTAAATTCTTGCCTCCTTTCTTTCTTTCTGTTTTTTCTTTTTTTTTTTTTTTTCCCCTTTTGGTGAAAATCAGCAGCTCAGTAACGGAGGGAGACCTGTTAATCTCCCACTGGGAGAAAGGTAAGGAAAACTCGGATATTATCCATTCTCTTTGGCAGTAGCTCAATGGTCAATCAGCGTTTGAACGTTTTGGTCAGCTGGCCAGCTTGTGTGTAACGTCAACCTAGGGAAGGCATTTGCTGTCTTTTATTGACATGGCAGGACATAAGAAGAGAATAGGAGAAAATGCAGAACTAAATGTTTTGAGAGGTCACTGGGGTCTTGAGAGGCAAGCTATTGGCATGGGACGGAGAGAGGAACATCAGTGATGAATCAGTAAGAAAATGGGTTGGTTAATTATGTTTACAGATCAGTCCATTGAAGATCCCCAGGAAACATAAATGGTAAGCCAAGAGCAGCTCTCCTTGTGGTCTTTTTGTTATGGCACAATTTTTAGTTTTGGACACCAAATATTCTTCTGATAAAGCAGGACACTAATAAGAGCAGAAATAAGAGCACTAATAAAAGCCCAGCACATTTCTCATTTAAGTATTATTATATGGTGATTTTTGTGAAACCCTCCAACAACTGTAAACTAGTTTTTTACCCACATTCAGCTGCATAAAACAATTCTTACCCACCAGCTATGCTGCATCTTTCCTAATTTCCTTGGGGGACCACACCTAGCCCAGGCTGTACCAAGCTAACAGGTAAATTTGAAATTCGGTTTACAAACAGACCTAGACTGTCCCTTTATAACTGTCACTGTAATATGTGTTAACCAGAAAAAAAAAAAAAAAGAAACCTTGTGAAATCTAAAGTCTGTGGTCTTGAACTTGGTACTAAGAACTGTTATGTAAACGAATGGTTAACAAAAGTTTATTTTACCAGGAGGAGGGAATGGCATCAGCTTCAGGTTATTGCAGAGGTCATTAAAAGTTCCTGTCACTTTTTGGCTTTTCAGAAGAACAGATAGACTTGAGATATATGAAGCTGAAAAGAAAGTAGTTTCAAATAGGTTAAAATAGCTTTTAAAATTCAGTGGGTTTTATAGCTTGTCCTCAATTCTTAAGTACCTTGAATTATATCCACCTGTGACTGTAATAGCTTCAATGAAGGTAAAAGTATACAGTAGCACGAGCAGAGCTCAGATGCAAAATTTACAGTATTCTCATTGCTTTGCTGGGTCAAGACTGCGTAAGCTGTGGGAATATTAATATATTGGAAGGCTATATTGTACAGCAGGGGGGGAATTAATGAGGCAGATTTAGTATGATTTCAGGCAACTGACAAAAACTGGTTTATAACTGCAGAAATAATATAAGTTATGTATGAAGTCCGTACAGCTAAAAAAAATAGCTTCCCAGTGTGGGGGTCCAGGGAAAATGTTGCTCTGATGTACATTAGTAGACTCTTATGTATTAGCAGAAAAGCTTCTAGAATGTATTGTTTAGTGATGCCTATTTCTGTTGCTAAACCCAAATATTTATAGCAATATGTAATGAGCGGGTTATCATTCATAAAATATGTGGTCATAAAAATGAGAAATAGCGGGATTATTAGCAGCATTCAGCAGGAGAGATGCTGTCTCTTCACGGCTTTCTCTAGTCAGTATTACTGCAGCTGCGAATGAGCGTGTTACATTTCACTGCATTCACTAGAAGAAGTTGTCTGGATAAAAAATAATAATTTTTTAATAAGAGGGAATAAAATGCTTTGGGCGGGAGGGGTTGTTTTTGTTTTGATTTTGTCCTGCCGTAATAATTATTATTACAATTCTGACCAAGATGTGCAGAATTTACTCTGGAATTTTGACTCTACCACATGACAGCTATCGTAATATATTCAAGAGAAATGGATACTCACATAAGTAAACTGACTTTGTAACCATTCATTTTGTAGAACCGAATTCCTATTGTATGTAGGCAGAAGCAAACATTCCATATGAGTCTGTTTTTCTGAAGCCAGCTCGTATCACCTATGGACTGTTTGCATCTGGAAGCATTTTGAGTGAACCCTTGAGGAAACAGGCACACTAGGCCAAGTTAACTTTGGCCAAGTTACTTTATTTCTGGCTCGTTTATCAAGTTTGAAATCCGTTTCTGTTAGGATCTTTAGAAATCATTGTCAACTCTTAAATGATTTGTATTTCCCCAGTAGCGTTATTGAAAATAAAAAAAAAAACCAACAGTAAAATCGAAATAAATAAATAGACAAAACCCAGCAGACAGCATCTGCAAAAGCGCTGTCATGTCTAGGAATAATTCATTCACTAGTAATTCTGATTGGTATCGGTTGTAGAAAGACCAGGACTGTAATTGTGCTTTATGAAAAGGGTCTAAAGGTACAAAGTGAGACTAAACGTAGGCATAAGGCATATATTTTCCAGAAAGCCTGGAGTGGCCAAGGAGGTTCTATTCTCTTTTCCAAAGCAGCTTGTGGAGATTTTCAGGGTTGCAAAATCTAGTAAATTGTCAAATATTCATTGACTTTTCCATGAGTCAGTTTTATTTATTGGTCTTTGAAAATTTTGCCTTCGTTATTCTAGGGGCTGTTGATATTGAAGAGATTTATGATCATGAGAGCCCAGGTCATTCTTCCTAAATAATTCGAACTATAATTTTCAAAATAATTAAGTTATATGAATTTAATTGAAATATATGAATTGAAACAATAGCCTTTACCTGCAAGTAATGAGTAGTAAGGGAAAGACAGTGTTAAAAAAAAAATGAGAGAGCATAATATATGTAAAATAAAGGAAGTGTCCAGCTCTTAAAGTCTATAAAGTCTACTGGTTGTTGTAGACTGCTGTGCGATCAGCCCGGGTCAGCTGATTGTTGTGGAATTACAGCAGAAGCGTGTTGAGAACAAACACGTGAGGGCCATACCGCGTGTTTTGGGAAGCGCTCACACACGCAGTGAACAGCTAGGGGAAATGGCAGATGTTGTGTAGGGAAAATGAAGAAGAGGAGGCCTGTGCTCGGTGTCCCTGTGCAGTACGGCGACACGGCTGGTGGGAAAGACTAGGGTCCACGGGAGGAGGGAATGAATTCTAGGAGAGGCACAAGTGGGTGGTGATGAAGCCAGGGCGGCGGGACCTCTGTAGCAGTACGCCTTCGTGGTTGAGCGATTAATTCATACATCTGGTTTTGTTCATCTCTGTGATGAGTGTTATTTTCAGTGGAACTGAGCTATCAACTATCTTATTGATGGTTTGTAAAACTCCAGTGTTCCCGGTGCTTTGGAGCTGGGTTGAAGCAGGCTAAGTACACTGGTGTACTTCAAACTCGCCCAAATCAGGCACTGCTGAACTTAAAGCTGGTATCTGAAGGTATGCAGCCTGCGTGTATCAGATTATTTTACATAGATTTATTTTCATGCTATGTGCCTTCTTACTTAAAGTTGAAATCAAAGCATCAATGGCCAACAAAGTGTTCTAAAATAGCTTGGTTTGGCAAACAGCTTGCTGTAGCCCTCCTGGCTTTGCTAAAATGCAGGTACTCTTTTACGTGTTACGTTTCTCATGGTTTTTGATAAGCCAAGTGGAAGGAAGGGTGCTGAAATGCAAGTTGTTCCAGAATTTCCTCAGTAGGTTTTCTGTGCTGGCTTGCTGGGATCAAAATTTATCTTGGGAATCACCAGATGTGGTCAACAGCTGCCGTGTCGGTTGGTGCTTGTGCAGGAGCAGCTGATGGAGGCAGAGTGAGGCAGTGGCCCAGCATGCAGGAGATAAAGGCTGGAGCCTGCCTTCCATCTTATTCCAGATTCTCCTGCATTCCTTGTGCGCGTTTCTCTTGTCAGACCGATGACATTTTAGGCTGCTTTCAGAGTTTTTACTGTTTTACCTAATTAATCAACTTCTAACTTGAGCGCAATCTGAAAGTTTCTCTGCCATCGGGGATATTTCTTCTCTGGCTTTCCCTGTACCCACTAATTCCTGCTTTTGTTCCTACTTATCTGACAACTTTAAAAACTGAGCTATTTTTGTCACTTGGGAAATTAAATGTTTTATGGCAGTTCTGAATTTGCACAGATCAGAAATTGAAATGGAGATTTACAACGGCAGCGCTAAGAGGCTTCTAACCATTAAGAGGCAAACAGCCAACACTTGCACGGAGAAAATATCTTTGTTCTGTCAGTGTTGCTCTGGCAGTGGTGTGGGGTTTGGGGGAGGGAGGCCGTGTGTGTGTGTCTGTAAGCTAAGACGGGGTTAGGTAGGCACAGAGCAGTTGTGGCAGCAGCGTGTCTATTTATTGATGAGAAACCTCAGGGGGGAACGGTGTGGAATAGAAAATCAGCTCAGCTGAGGTCAGTGTCAGATTGCAGGAGATAGTGTGCTTTGGGATAGATGCGGTGCTGAGACCCAACGGGGTCTGACTCACCTCTGCCTCTGCACGGTCACCAGCCCTGGTAGATTTAGTAGGAATTCCCTCATTCCCAGACACGTGGCCTTGTCCAGATGGGAGTTGTAGTGGCGGTTTTGATTTAGATTGCAGATTTACGCTCCTCCTTGAGTGCAAAACCCGGTGGGGACTTGCCCAGAGTGGAGCTGTGTTCGGTCTGGTGTCTGGTCCCCGTCTGATGGAGCAGCTGCATCTGCATTAGCAAGTGATGCAGCTCGGGATCGGCAGGTTTGTGGAGAGGAATGGTTGGTGCAGGGCACCCAAAGCAACACGCCACTTATGGCAGCGGCTGTTTCGTCAGGCCAGCAGTAGTCTGGTTCAGTACACTGAATGTCCATTGCTGCCCACCCTGGAGTCCAGTTTAGCTTTGTCCCAAAGCCACCCAGCTCATGACCGTTTGGGCATCACACTGTGGTACACACCTCAGGAGAAGGGGGAATGAAAGGGAGATGTGCTTCAGCGGTGGAGCCCTGGTGTGATGTACGGGAGCAGCAACCCCATCCTGCTGGCTGCTACCCGACAGCCGCCCCTAGTGAGGCAGGGCAGGGAGACCACATCCTACGGGCTTTTAGGGCAGAAAACTAATTTTGGCCAAAGAACAGGGATGGATGGAGGAAGATATTTTTCTTTATTTGCGCGACTCTATCGACTCCAGTAGAGAATCCAGCTCTATTCCATGATTAATGTGGCTTTTACTAAAGCAAGGGTGAGCTTCCAAAATGCTTATATCGGCATAAGGCAGATGCTGTTGTGTAATTGTTTGTATGACCAGTGTCAGCTTCCTTCCTGACATATTTTGTGTTAAGATTTTTGACAGGTGGTCAAAATGAGGCTATAGTTAACATATGTCTTGCTATATTTTACAGGTACTGGGGTAATGTGTGTGTGTGTTGTTAAACTCCTACAAAGATCAAGTGACATTAATGCTTCACAAGTTTCAGATACTGGATTAAATCACAACTCTTATTCAGGCAAAACTTATTCCTGTAAGCACCAAAGACCAGTGGCAGATATTACACTTTCTACTGGAGACAAAGTTGTGGCATTTTCTACTGTAAATCAGTAAATTTCAGAATTTACTGACTGTCACACTGTACAGTTAGTTACAGTGCCTGTTGTACATGCAGAGAGAATGCATAAGGAGTCTAATAAGCCTTTTTCCGAACGTGACATCATTGCTGATAGCACGTGAAAGGATGTTCTAAAAATGGAAATTAACAAACAAACAAGGAGTAAGAAGAGCTACAATAATTGAAATGTACTAATGAAACTCTCTGTAGTTTGTTCCTATTATGAGCAGTCAAGGATCATGCATAATTCAAGAGTGCAATTGCTAACAGTAGGCTCACATAAGATCATTTGTTTCTCTGGACATGAGAAATTGATCTTTGAAGTGATCCCTGATGAGGTTCTGCTTGGTCCCATCAGCAGCTTGGGAGGAAAGTGTTCTATTTTCCTTCTTGCATCAGTGAATATTTATGGGATGTAAAATAGGAATAACTTTAATTATGTATGGAGAGGGAAATATATGCAGTCTGAGCAAGGCACTTCATTGTAAAATCTACCTGAAACTCTGACAGGTAGTATGCTTAGGCACTAATTTAAGAATTAAGTGTTGTTGACAGGTTTTTTTTGTTTTGGGGGGGGTGGGGGGGGGGGGGGGGGGGGGGGAGGAGACACGACACATAGGGCTATATTTGGGTGCGTGTGTATTTTTTCTAAATTTTATTTTAAAAATTCTTGCTAATTTTAATAGTGTTGACTGTGTTGCTGTTCCCTTGGTTGTAATGCCAAGAGAGAGGCCTGCAGCAGATTGCAGTCTAAATAGCTAAGGGACAGTGGATGTGGGAGAAAATTAATACCCTCATTTTTATTTTCCCGTGGATAATCAGTTCTTGCTTGGTATTGCACAAAGGCTACGCAGCAAAACTCTGAAGCAAACTTACCTGTTCTCATCTCATCTGAAGCTCTGTCCAGAGGACCAAGCTTCTTCACACAGAAAATACTTAGAGAAGCGATGCCCCCAACTGATTTTTATGTTCAGTTGTTTCACGTGTGCTTTCCTCTGAATGTAGAAATTCCCTCTATCTGCTTCTTCTCTTAGAATATTATTTAGAAATTTTTGAATTTCCCAAGATAGACAGGTATTTCAGCCTATGGAACTTCAAAGATACTCTTATTTTTGCATTTTTGTTACATCATTAAAAAATGTTTGATAGCACTTTGTTCATATGAAAAAATTCTATGTACCATTAAGTGAAGGGGTTTGAGTTGCACATAGCAATTAGAAGCTGGCAAATTAAGTGAATTGCAGGATCAGGGTCAGCCTGTATTAGGAGCATTCAATAAGGAAAAAAAGATGGTGAAGAAAACTTGGTGAGAAATTACTTGAAAATATGTTATTTGACGTGAAATTCTTAGGAGAGGTGAAGTAGCAAAAATTACTTTGAAAAAAGCAACTGACTTGTATTAAATAACAAATCATAGAGTGGTTTGGGTTGGAAGGGATCTTAAAGATCATGGAGTTCCAACCCCCTGCCCTGGGCAGGGACACCTCCCACCAGACCAGGTTGCTCCAAGCCCCAT
>JAOTQQ010000023.1:9669993-9681872 GCA_026546715.1 Gallinago undulata
TCCAGGGATGGGGCAGCCACAGCTTCTCTGGGCAACCTCTTCCAGTGTCTCACCACCCTCACAGCAAAGAATTTCTTGTATCCAATCTAAATCTCCTCTCTTTCAATTTGAAACCATTACCCCTCATCTTATTGCTCTTCTCCCTGATAAATCTTGCAGATCTCTTTCGGAGAGGGGGGGGGGAAATCATCAGGTTGGGGATATTTATTTTTTTTTAACGCACAAGTTCAGAAGAAATCTTTCACATGTTGTTACTCAGTCTGTCAGTGTGCTGTGGGTGTTGAGAGCTGGTGGGGGCTTTGCCGGCATGTGCAGCAGATGTACAGCGTGTGGGGAAAACTGAATTCACAGTGAGTCAACAAACACAACCTGCTTTGTGTACGGACAAAAGGCACACCTCTGAAACGTACGGTGGAAGGGAGCTGTGCTGAACAAACTACTGTCATCGTTTAATGATGGATGCCATAGAAGCTGCAAAATATTGGCATGGTGCGTCCTTCTGTGGCCGTCCTTCTGCTCCTCTGAAATAGGACGAGTTGGTTTATTTTTAAAAGGAAACATGTCAGAGAAGTCAGTAAACGTAGGGGAGCGAGTGCTCTGTGGGCAGGGGGTGTACTGGGAGGTGGGGGTTTGTTTTCTTCTTCCCTAGGCTGCCTGCGAGACCTCCGGTACATGATGTAGCACCTCCTGCATTTCTTCCATCTCCTTGCGCTTTGGTGGGTTTGCAATGTTGGTTACAGCAGTAGGAAAGTGTCTGTAAACATTCACAGAAGGAGCTGGAGCACACTGGGCTGAGATTTCCTTCCCAGCCTGGCCATGGGATGTGTGGCAGAGGAGGGTAAGGGCCTCCCTCGGGACACCCCCGGTAAAGCGCATTGCCTCCAAAACACTGTTACTCTTTTAATGCACTGTTGTCACTAAATGGGACTAAAAGTCTCGTAGAAGTTTGTATAGTCCTTGGTATAATTATTTGGAAATCTTATGGATCAGTGATATCACTCCCAGGAATCCATGAGACTGGGAGTTGAAGTCTGGAGGAAGCAGGGCTCTCAGGAAGGATTGAAGTAGGTTATTCAGAGCAACTCTGTAGAAAGAAATGTAATTCAAGAGAAGTCACCACAGTTAGGAGTGTCTCTCATCCAACTCCATCTATGGTCTTCTCTGCAGGGAACGTGCATAGACAAAAGCTTGGGACAACCAGGGACTGTGTCTTCTCTTTGGCCTCTCTGCAGAGTCACATCTGCAAACCTTCTTGAGGAATAAGGAGGATTTAGGCAAAAGACATGTGTGCTAATTGCAGCATTGTAATTAATCAGTTTTTCTGCGGGATACCAAAATCTAAAGTCAAAACACTCCCATAAAAACTTAATAAACAGAGATGCTTTATTGTATTTTTATGGCTCAGTCTGGCATCAGTAGCCAAGCATCCACTTTTTTTTTCCTTTTCCATGTAATTTGCATGATTAGTGAACTGAATCACCGCATTTCAGGGATTGTTACAGTCTGCTTTTTATGTATTTTTGGGGGATCTCTTAGCAGACATATGGTAGAAGTACAAGTCGCCTCACATCTGAGGCAGGGAAAAGAAGCCAAGCTGCTTTTTTTATGTCTTTCATGAAGCAGAGCAAGGTGTGGGAAGGTGAAGTGATGTGACACTGCTCGCAAACTGAACGAGCATCTGACAGTAGCTCAGAGCGGGCAAGAGATCCTGTCCCCATCCTGCGCAGTGCGCTCTGGGAACCTCTTCGCAGCTTCCTATGCAACTTGAATACTTTTTAAGAAAGTGAAGTAAAAATGAAATTACATGTAAATGAAGGTATTTTAATAGTTACACCAAAAATGCCACGTTGGGTATTTTCAGTAATGTTTCATACTTTATGAACTCTGATGCTTTAGTTGCCGACAAGGGAGTAACTTCAGATTTTCCATGTAAGATAATTCTCTTTTGTAACTAATAGTTGTAATAATGTAGTTATAGTTTAATAATTAATGTGCCATTATGTGCAAATAATGATCTGAATGTGGTGTTCTTTTTGCCATGAAATAAAAATGACTTTTATACTGCAAATCATTTTGCCAGGCTAGAAAGAAGCTTCATGAATGCTTAGGTCAAACTTGCATGGAAATGTTGTTTTTAACACGGGAGCATTTCTACGTGCCATGAAGTACATCAACAGCTCATTAATGTCAGACAACTAAAACCTTTCTCTAAACTGAACTACTGGGAGTTTTCCTTCTGCTATATGGTACAGTTTTATGGTTTTTCTACCTTCTAGTGTAGACCCAAAGAGGAGCAAGGGCTAGAGCCAGGATTTTGCACAGGATGGAGATACTGAATTTCTGTTTGCACGCTGAGATGTTAACTTTCTGATGCTTATAGAGGAGACCTAAAATATTGTTAGTTAAAAAGCACTGTCCAAATATCAACTATTTAACCTCCAAACGTGTATGTGAGAGATCCTGATGTTGACTGGACACTACTGAGAGACACACACTGAAGAAGTTTTGCGAAGGTCCTTAGGTTGGACCTTTAACTCGAGATTATATAGATGCAAGAGAACTGGAATGTATAGGAGTTCATATTACAAAGCTTATTAAGGGACTAGATTAAACACAGTCTGCATTCAGTTTTGTGCAAGCTTTCTATAAAATGGCAGAGCAGGAAATTTGTGGGGAAAGCAAGTCTTTTAGTAAGAAAGATTGCTTCCGTGGGGCTGTATTCATGAGGCTTTTAGTTCTTTGTTTGCAGAAATAAAAAGGAATTTGATCAAAGTATTGAAGAAAGGTATAATTTCTAAATATTCTAAGAGTTTGGTCTGAAATTTAGTTTAACACAAGGTTTCTTCCTATCTTTTTTTGTCCTTTCTAATTTCATTAGTAGTTATTTTTGCCTAAAGAACTGCTCTGAGCATGGAACTTCTATTTAGTAGAATTCTCTGGCACGAAGATGTGCTGTGTGAGGGGGGTCTTCAGGTGGCAGCTCAGTTTTGCTCCTATGCATCAGGACCTGTACAGTAAATGAAGGCTCTGGGTGCTTTGAAAATCCTAGTTCATTTGATGCAATAAAGCTTGGACACAAAAACCCCTGTGCTTAGGTAATTTTTGGTTTCCTTTAAAGTGTTTCTGCTTGCAAGTACGTCTGTAAAAGCTAGTAGACGTCCAAGATTAAACATGAATAACCTTGGCATGTTTGCAGATGGGAAGTACAGAATTTTATAAGAAAAAAGCAGTGAATCTTAGCTTCTTGCTCTTCAGGATTTTGTTAAATAATAAGTGTGAGGAAAGCAATCACAAATTCCACTAGCTTCTTATAATTATTCTCTCTGCAGGCAATGTAGCTTCTGGAAAATATATATAAAGGTCTGATGATAAAGACAGAACTAAGCCAGTGCAATGAAAGGTTCTTAAAATTGTTCATTCCCAAGGCCTATAATGAGCGACACCATGTGTTAGTGCCTAATGTACTCCAAGGGAACAGCATGTGCACCCATCAAACCCAGCTGTGAGTGACAGCAAGAAAGCTTGGGGTTCTGCAGTCACAGCATCCAGGGCGATAGGAAACCACCGTAGCCCAGGGGGCAGGTTCTTCTGGCCCCCTGTAACGTTAGCTACCTGGTGATGTACCTCAGCCCCGCAGCTCGTTCTCTGACTCGTTGATATGTTGTGCGAGAAGACTGTTGAAAAATATCGGAATTAGAATAAAAATACACAAGGGGGGAAAAAAAGACAAATACCACTTATAGGAAAATATGTAAAGAAGCAGAAAATCTCTTCAGGCTATTTATTTAACTAGTGCATAATCACAATATTAAAGACTATGATTTAAGGATTAAGATACTAAGGCTTAAAAGATGCTGTAAGACTCATTTAACTTCACAAAGGATTATGTTTGCGAAGTTTTAAATAATAGTAAGTTTATAATATGAAGAAAAAATGTCAAAAGAAAATAAATAAGCTGAAACATCTTTTGAGATGTGTTGTGTAAATGTATTCCCACCCCTGGCTGTTCTTCTGACACGTGAAGCTGTTAGACACACCTGAGGGAGGACGTGTCCTTCCTCTGTTCTGGGAAAGCCCACTGGTGGTATAGAGCACCTTTTCCCTTGGGTTGCTGGTTTTGTTTGTTTCTTCTTCAGCTATCACCAAGGGAGACACCTTCAAAGTGTCACAGTGACTTGGTAGTTCCCAACTCTTATAGTACATACTGGAGACCAGAAACTTGAAGTGATTGTTTTAGTTTCCATGTGTTTATCATTCATAGAGTCACAGAATGATATGGGGCTGGAAGGGACCTCTGGAGATCATCTAGTCCAACCCCCCTGCTAAAGCCTTCTTTTTGTCATGAGGTCTACATAAGCTGTTTCTGAAGGCAACGTGCATAGTTAATGAAAACAGAGAGAGTTGTTCTTGGTTAATCCTGCAGAAGGTGCTGATGAGTACGCAACAGGGATAACACCTATGGTCTTCTGGTGTGTATTCTTATTAGCTGGACAGACAAGGAAATGGAAAAAAAGTTACATGCTCTAATAGAGACCACTGTGATGAATAGGAGTGAGGGAGCATTACTTGATCATTTAAACACTTCTAGTCCTCTGTTATACTGCTCTGTTCTTGGCCAGGAAAGACTTTTAGCATGTCTCTGAATATGAAGAACCAGAAGGGCCTAGAAGTGTGTGACGGGAGCAAAAACTTCTCTCCCCTCAGACAAGTGTATAACTCTGTCTTGTTCCACTGTAATTGCTTTTGAAGAAGTACTTGGAGCAGGAGAGGCAGGAGCAGGACATCTGCTGCCTGGGGAGGGGGCTAGCGGAGCACAGTCCCTTGCGACTGCTGCAGTTCCTTTTCTTGGATCTGAGGAGTTGCAGGTTAATAGATTGCCCTTCTGTAACGAGCAGACTCTTCCTGGCTAAACAGCTGCCAGAAAGCCAGTATACCTCACTCTTCAAATATCCTAGGAGATCACTTACTGATGCCGAACGTTAACTTGCATGTAACCTGGGTGTGAGCCACTGGAGTTGTAGACGAGTTGGTGAATCAGGTGGGTAGACAAAGAGCAACTTTAATCCACTAAAGTAGTATTGTTCCTCTAGATTGGTCTCTCTCTTTGTTGAGACATACTGTTACGAACAAGCCTTGACAACTGCTCCGGCTCCGTTCAGGGTAAAGCTTATTAGTTTAGCCATATCTCAACTTACAAATCCATGTAAATATGATTTTAAAAAGGAAATGCTGACACTATTGTGACAGCATCAGTTTGTTACCATATTTTTAAGTTGAAGAATTTGAGTTTGTTTTTGTTTCTGGTAATATTTCAGTTAAGAAACTACTGAGCTCCAGATTTAATTTTCTTATTTTTTTGGAAGGTAGTTTGGAGCACTGCAGAATAGAAAGTCCATTGAATTGTTATCTCTCTACAATATAGCTTCACCAAAGCTGAAAAACAATTAATTGCATCAGGGTTTGAAGGTAATATAAGTGTCCTTTAAAATATATTTTTCAAGTCGTTTTCTAAGTTCCTCTCTGCTAGGTAAAGAATACATCTGGGAGAAAGACTTATTTTTAATACACTTTGAAAGTAAACAAACAAACAAACAACAACAACAGGAAAATCAAGCACCAGCTGGCCTTCTGGCAAGCAAAAATTGTGGTTTTTCTGATTGCTGTTACAGTTGTCAGTAACATTGACAGCTGCTAAATGTAAACCCTGGTACTATAATAAATGTTTGCAATTAACATCTATGTTTCAGTTGCCAGCTCTTAGTGTGCTGTGTCATATGAGAAGCAGATGCTCTTAAGAAATATTCAACCCTGTAGCAATAATTCTAATAATAAAACTAATAGAAATTTCGATCACCATTTTTCTTTTCTTATTCCTGTAGATACCTCTTTAAGGGATCACTTTTCAGCTGGAAATTGTAACTTCTGAAATTTTGCATAAGTTAATTTAGGGTAAACTTTACGATATGTAGGAGTAAAGCATTATATAAACAAGGTAAAAGCTTTATTTACCCTAGAGCCATGCATCATAATAACTAAATTTATGTAAAATACTGCAAAGCTTTGCATTCTTTTGTACTTCACTGAGGACCTCTCCTTTATAATTAGAAGACAGGGATAAAATCCTTCCTCTTTCAAAGTTAATGGCAAAACTCCCACTGTCTTCAGCAGTGCCAGGATTTCACGCTTAGTCAAGTAGATGTGTTTCACACAGAGCTCTATGTTTGGGTATCGTGGCTCTCCATGGACACCTTGGTGGTGGTGATGGTATTTACCTTCATGGGTTACTGACTTTGGTTGTGTTTATATAGATGAAACTGAGCATGTGAAAGTGGGAGCAATCCATTCTGCCTTACATCTCATTAGATACTAAATGCTGTTTTCAGCAATATAAGGAGTGCAGTTTGTTCCTTATCTTTACTTGGAAAACAGGCTTTTTCTAACTTAAGAATGGGGCATGTTTGAACGTTCGCTAGCCTTTCTTGCTGTCACTGATTCATAATATAGGACCAAATCTTCCCCAAAAGCCTTTCTCCACCTCTGACTTGGATTCCTCCCAAGTTTTTCACAGTTATGTTTTCATCACCGCTGTGACTCCTTGCTTACGGAAGAGATGGGAAAGGACTCTTGATCAGGGAGTGGAGTGTAGGAGGAGAGGTAACGGTTTTAAACTCAGAGGGGAGATTTAGATGAGATCTCAGGAAGAAATTCTTTCCTGTGAGGGTGGTGAGACTCTGGGAGAGGTTGCCCAGAGAAGCTGTGGCTGCCCCATCCCTGGAGGGGTTCAAGGCCAGGCTGGATGGGGCTTTGAGCCACCTGGTCTGGTGGGAGGTGTCCCTGCCCAGGGCAGGGGGGTTGGAACTCCATGATCTTTAAGGTCCCTTCCAACTCTGGATTTTATGATTATTGTTAGCCCTATTGTCTGCTCTGAGTGTGCATCATCAAATTGTGCATACACACACGTGGGTTCCAGCAAAATCAAAGGACACCTTTGCCTGATCAGCCCCACATCTCCAAGGCTGGCTATGGAGTGGAGTTGTGCTGCTCCACACGTGTGTTGGGAGGAACAGACTGCACAGGCTGCGCTGCTGGGAATCCAAGCTGCTCCTGGCTCCGATGCAGCCATGGAGGATGTCTTTCTGAAGTCATTGCTTTGAAAAGTGTTTCTGTGTACAGCTTTTAAGTTATGCAGTGTAGTAAAACATAGAAGTCCTTCTGTCAGTTTATCAGCCTACATGCCTTATCAGGTGTGCTGCTGGACCAACTCCAGCGATGGCAGCACGTGGTGCCATGTGACTCTAGCACCTTTCTTTCCTAGAGCCTTGGAGTTATGCCCTTTATGCCCCTTCAGAGCTATGTATAGCACCGCCAATGATGTTTTGAGCCTCAGTTTGTCTGTAGATAAGGTGTTCTTTGTCTTCCCTGTACAGGAAGTTGCTATTGCTGGCACCCCATGTGCTTTCCGTGAGGAAGTACAGTGACAGTTCTCAACGGTATAGGAAGTGTCTGATGGAAATCTCTGTGCACAGAGACCATACAGCATTATCCGACAGGTTCTATCATTCTACACTGGAACAGGTTGCCCAGGGAAGCTGTGGATTCCCAATTCCCGGAGGTGTTCACAGCCAGGATGGATGGGGCTTTGAGCAACCTTGTCTAGTGGAAGGTTCCCTGCTAGAGGGGTGAAGCTAGGTGACCTTTAAGGTCCCTTCCAACCCAAACCATTCTATGAATCTATAGTTACTGTGTGTTGAATTTCCTTTTCCATTGAGGATTGATTTGATATTTTGGAGCTAATTTGCTTTTCATCCATATAAAAATGCTCACATAACAAAATCAAATAACTGTGGTTTTGGTTGTGTCCTGGCTTGAGGTTCTGTTACAGTATTCCTGGTGTCTTCCCTTTTCAATCCTTTCATCGTCTGTGATAGTAGGACGCAGTTAGGAGCTGTCAGCCGGGCGAGCAGCTGGAAGAGATGGCAGCTGCCTCTGTGTGTGCACTCTTCCAGGACTTTACCCATCCTGTATGTCACACGCTCACATCTTTTCCAGTCTTTATCTCCTTACCGTTCTACCAGCTCTTACATGACAGTTTTCTTGCCTACAGTCTGCCCTAAACACAGATGTAAATTCCAAAGGAGATGAGAAAGAAAAGCAAGGAAAAGGAGGCCATGTATTTTCTGCATTTTATGCCCAGGTCTTTAACATTCAGGGAATTCATTCTGGAATCACTGGTAACACAGTATTTTGCTGATTGTACCTTGTGGGGTCATTTTCAGAGTGATATCTAACAGCTGAGAGCAGTACCAGAGCAGAGCTGTTGGCTTACCACTGTCCTACGTATGTGGCTGTACCAAGTGCAGGGCAATAGAGTTCAGTCCTCTGCGTACTACATAAATATTTCTTCTGCACTCACTATAAAATTGTAGCAGAACTTCCTAGTCTAAAATAATACCTGATATCCAAAGAGATGGTAGCCTTGCCCTTCCAATATTTCTAGACAGCAGAGGTGTGTGGAGTGCTAGGCTGGAGTTGACTTAGGCTCTAATGAAGAGCTGTGAGCTGGAGAAGTCAACAGCAGAGAGTGGATAATCCGTTTAATCCCTCATCTGTTACTAATAATGGACTAGCTGGTCTGCATCCACCCTCTTACCCCCGGCCTTCTCTAAGACAATACGGAGTACAGTGTTCAGTCCTGCTCTCAAGTGGGCAGGGTTGTACCCAACAGCCTTTTACAATGCAGTGTTATATCCCGTGGGATTTTGGCCCCACAGCTACCTCCACAAGGACCTGAGCGGTTGCCCACTTCTTTTGAGGGGACTGCAGAACCAGCAAATAGCTTGTTTTGATCAGGAGGTCATCACAAGTTGAGGATCTGGCCATGTATTTAGCCACGGAGCAGAAACATGGGTAATGCATTGAGCTGACTTCCACCTCACTGCTGTAGAACATGCTCAGTTCAAAAAATTGCCTGTTTTCTTACATTTAATGTTTGTCAACTTGGTTCTTATTCCTCTCGACTGAAATCCATTCTATGATGAAGCCATGAATACAAGAAGAGAAAACCAAACAGTAAAGGTTAGTCTGAGAGAAAATACTCTCGGTCTACTTTGGGATGTCCAGTTTGTGCTGTTGGGCAGCATCACAAGGACTGAAAATATCATTAATAAATATGATGAGTGAACTGGAAAAAGTTGCCTTTTTTTTTAACCTCTTATCCGAATTTTACAGCATTTCCTCTTTTCAGAAGAACTTCATTATCTGTTCCTTATGTAAGCTTTTGTTTATGAAGCTAAGGCAATATTTCGGTATTTTTTGTTAAGGGATAAAGTCTTGAGTTACCTTGTGCTAGTAAGTGACATCCTCAAAAAAGGGAAGTCTGAGTGAGGAGGGGAAAAAAAAAATAAGGCTACCTATAAATTTCTAATGAATTTCCTTGATACCCTCTTTATAATGAAGAGCATGAACAAAATATGTGCATATCTTACTCCTGATTTAAAAAAAAAAAAGCTAGTTAGTCAGCTGGCAAAGAGTTTTCAACAGATTCAGGCTACAATGTAGGAGGTTGAAGAGAACTAGTGCAGTGCTTGACAAATAGTCTTATTTGTTCAGGCCAAATAGAAATTTTGGGTGAGCTGGTGGGTTTGGTGTGGAAAAAGCTGGGAGGAGAGTGGAAACCTGAAACGAGTATTGTAATTTAAAAATGTATTTATTTTAACTTACATTTTTAGAAGAAAAGGCAAATTGAAAGAAAGATGAGTGAGGGGGGGGTTATAACTCGCTTTGGGGTGGGGGAAATAGTAAATAGTTGGAAAACAGAGGGAGAAATATCAATAATTTGATTTTATGTAATCTGCTAGCTTGAAGAAGTGAAGTTCATTGCATTGCTCTGGGCTGAACGGGAAGACAGTTGATCCTAAAAACAATTCCTTTCCTATGAAAAGATAAAGATTCAGTAAGCAACTGTGATTTTTCTAAGGAGTTTATTATTTGGAATATTTCGTCTTACAACTCCACCTTCTGAGGTCCTGTGACAAATGACACATTTCACTTAAATGAAAAATAAAATATTAAAATATAGTCATAACAGAAGATTAAAAATTGGTAAGCATTAAAAAGCACACAAAAAGACCTCAGTTAAAGATATTTCTTTTAAAATATAGTAAATTATTACTATAATACTTTTGGTATCTCCAGTATTGCTATATGTTAGGTAAACCTTGTAGTCTAGGGAAATGTGATTTTTTCCTCCCTTTGCCATTTTTGGAAGGGGGAATGACCTCGACCTCTGGTAATTAGGATGCACAGCTCTTGGTGGATGTTTTTGGTAGGGGTTCCTTTTTTACAAATCAATAAATGAAAACCCTAGGGAAAAGAGATCAAGAGGCTGCTGCTGCTGAAGTGTTATTTCTCTTCTCCAGGAAATGAATTCTACCTGTGAGCTTCCACAGGAACCACGGCATTTGCTTAACACTTGCTAACTGCTTCTGTGCTTTCTTGAATCGGAACTTTCATTTCTTTGCATAGTGGGAATAGTAACAATTATAATTTCTATCTCCTTGAGTTAATGAGGATTCATGATGCAGATTTTGTGAACATGTTAGAAAAATGCTAGGCTTCCATGTAGCAGACAGATTGCTGTGACAGCTAGGAAGCATGTATTTTGAGGAACTGTTTAGAACAAATAACTCTTACTTGTGCATAATCTTGCTTCGTATTGGCAGGGAAATGTCAAACTGTATAGAAACCTCAGAACATTTTCAGGGTTGACATCATCTTTTTCAAGTCCTTATAAAGGAATGAGGAAAACAAGCTGATTTTGATATGTGAAATTTCTGCAGGGGCAGAAAGGGAGATTGTTGTCATCTGAGCAGCTTGATAACTTCATTTTTCAGTAAAGAAAGATGCTGAAAGTTAGAAATTTTGATGGGGATTGAATGAGGTACTTGCGAGAATAAGAAATGGAGTGTGGAGCATTCCAGTGATTCACTCTGCAATATCTATACCTATCTTGAACAAAATACAGGAATCTGTTTTAACTCTTTAAGAACAGGTTATTAAGAGCTTCAGAACTACTTAAGTTATTAATCTATAACCATGTGTTTGCCTTAAAATGGTTGTAGACCATGCACGGTTAATCTTTGCTGTGGCCAGCTTTTTTGTGGCTCCATGAGCTTACAAACCACCCTTCTGTAACCAAACATGACTTGGGTTGGGGGAAGGGTTTGGTGGTGTGGTATGGTGGCCTTTAAAAACTTGGGTTTACGGCTTCCTATGGTGATAGATTTTTGGTTTTGTTTTCTTTTAGCAGCTACTTCCTCTCAGATCAGCAAAATAGCCCCGATTACTGTGATAGACATTGCCATGGAATTTGATGTTGGATGAGGCCTAGGTGCCCCCAACCCTCAGCCAGCTAGAGCTTTTAGCAATAAGTGGTAGATGATTCCATCTGGTGTTGATCTCAGGACTGAGTCGGAGCCGAGATCTGTACTTACCATCTGTTATGACAGAGCTGATGAGCAGTAGCTGGTAGCAGTTAGTTGGTATCACCAAGTTCCTGCTGGCGTTATGAGAAAAATGATGGCAAGCCTGGCTTATAAGTAAGATGATGGTGTATCGCATGCCTCCCCTTCCTGTGACATTCTGAGGCCTAACGACACATCTGGATGACAGCCTGCATTTTTATCGTTTAATCTGAAGTCTACCAGTTCTCAAACTCGTTCCCCCATAAAAGTGGTGGGAAAACTAGCCCAGCTAAAGTGTATTTACACAAATGCGTGTAGTATGGGCCACAAACAGGAGGAGCTGGAAGCCATTGTGTGGCACGAAAGCTATGACGTAGTTGCCATCACAGAAACATGGTGGGATGAATCCAATGACTG